>PGFW01063921.1:1849-19699 GCA_003123925.1 Haematobia irritans | reverse complement strand
TCGAGCTGAGAACCCCAGTTTGTAACTTGAATTGTTAATCGGAAGTTATACATGGTAGCGCTGCTTGAAAAGTATATACATTGAAAAAAACAGTGAACCCATCATAAAGAACATTTTTAGTTAATTTTGAAAAATTTAGATTATTTTTAGAAAATTTTAACTAGTTCAAAATTGCAAGAATGTCTTTAGTGTCATACAAAGTTTAAGATGGGCGCATTGTTAGTAAAATTTACAAATTTAAAGAAAAAGTTTCTCCGATTACGGAAACTCATAGGAATAAATTAAATTCCCGGACGCATCAAATTTGCTTGAAATCGTTCGATAATATTAATAGCCCATTATTCTTACCCGGTGGTCCACTCTTTATGACACAGGAGTAAATTAACCGAATTTACCGGAACTTTCCAGGGATAAAATGTAACACATCCAATTTGGAAACGTCAGATTACAATAATCCCCTCCCTATATAGTTCTGGGATCGGCAAAAAATGGGAAAATACCAACCTTTTCCGTTGTAAATCGCCACGGGTAAGCCGAAAACTTTTAAAAACACTAATTTGCATTAATTCGTAATACAACATCTACCGGGGATAATCATACAATGCATGATTAAATTATCATATTAGATTGGTAAAGTCTAACAACTTTATTCAGACGGGGGATCAGATTTAGATGATTTGATAAAAACTTCATACAAGCACCCAAAAAAATTGATTGGATTGCATTAAAGGTGACTACAAAGGGTGGGGCAGGAAAATAGTATCGCCCCGCCCACCTTTAATTCCTACAGTTTAACGCATAGCCCTTGGATCAATATTTTAATTACATTTAAAAATGGTCAATCATGACAATACTTAATTCTATCTAAAAAATTAATATACCAAATTTAATCAAAAAATGTAAACTTTAAATCAACGTTAAATGGAAAAGATGTTGGTGATATTCTCTTCCTGGTAAAAAGTTAGAGTAATAAACGCCCATATTTTAGCCACTTTAGGACAACATACCACGGAGACTTCCTCTAACAAGGTAACGTCCCATTCCTATAACCTCAATATTGTTAACTCCTTAAAAGCCGGTCCGAACGCGTTCCACATTGCAATTAGAACCACCAGAATGTCACCAGCATTACTGAAGGGGAAGTGAATCCACACGCTGAAAACTTTTGGGTTTCGGTTAAGCGGTCGAACCCACGACCTTTGTATCCAAGCGCATGCAACCAATTGCCACGATGGCCCCTGTGTATAAGAACTTGACGGACCAGAAAATCCGACCAACACTGGACAATACCTTTCCAGTCATAATAATTCCGGTAAGGATCCTCTCATGATCAAGTCTACACAATATATATTTATTTATGAAGAAAAAATTCTACATCTTTCTCAAGTACATAAGTTTCACCTGTTATTTTGAAAGGACTATGCCCTAAATGTAATAAACTTTGTTATGAGCAAATATTCATCAACAATTTTACATTAACTTCCCCGAGGGAACAATTCTTGGTAGGTTCATTCAATCAATGTACGATAGATAGGCTTCCTTTTTAAGGAAGTTCACAACAGCCTCGTGGAGAAGTTTATATTTTTCTGATGCTTGTGAAAACTTCATGGTTTTTGCTAAGAGGTTTATGCTTCAGTAAGTTTCTTTTTTCGAGCTGAGGTGCAATCCTATTGGCCTCCGAAAGGTCATCATGGGTAGGAGGAGGTCAGTGTTTATTATTCCTTGGAGTTCACTTAAAGGTAAACTTCAATGGTTAGATGGGAATAAGATAAAGGATGAAAATGTGCCTAGCTTCATAAATATGCAAAATGGGTGGAAGCAACTAAAAGTACAATAATCTAATATGGGGTATGTCAACTCAATAGCAGTCTTTCCAATGTCTACTCAGAATGATTTGTCTCATATTGAAGAGAATACGAAGCAGTACGGATGTAGTAGTTCTGACGAAGAGAAAACAATAACCAATTATGCCTAAAACGATGGCAGAGTTATTTTGAGATGTAGCATTGATTCAGGTTTCTGGGAAAATGACCAAAAAATCGTATTCTATAAAAGACAATAGAGTAAAGAAGATGGGAAATGGGCTTGCGTGATACCAAAAGTTGCGTTTGGTCCGTACATGTTCGCACTTTTACTGACAAATATGTAAAAACCCCTCCCAGAGGACGGGAAAGGAAAAAAATATAGCTTCCATAAAAATAAAAAAATAAAATAGCTTCCATATATACCCTTTGCCCGATTTACACTCATATAACCACAGAGGCCAATTTTTTGTCCGATTTAGTTGAAATTTTGCACAGGGAGTAGAATTAGCATTGTAAGCTATTGCGTGCCAAATTTGCTTGAAATCGGTTCTGATATATATTTAATATAGCTCCCATATTTCTTACCTCTGTGGTCACTCTTATGACCACAGATGTAAGAGTTGTAATCCGATTTACGTGAACTTTTTCACAGGGAGTAGAAATTGTAACTATGCATGCCAAATTTGGGTGAAATCAGTTCAGATTTACATATATCTCCCATATATATGTTTTTCTGATGTCGGCAAAAATGGGTAAAATACCAACATTTTCCTTGTAAAATCGCCACTGCTTAGTCGAAAAGTTGTAAAAATGACTCTAATTTTCCTAAATTCTAATACATATATATCGAGCGATAAATCATAAATAAACTTTTGCGAAGTTTCCTTAAAATTGCTTCAGATTTAAATGTTTCCCATATTTTTTTACTAACATTGTGTTCCACCCTAGTGCATTAGCCACTTAAATTTTGAGTCTATAGATTTTGTAGAAGTCTATCAAATTCTGTCCAGATCGAGTGATATTTAAATGTATGTATTTGGGACAAACCTTTATATATAGCCCCCAACACATTTGACGGATGTGATATGGTATCGAAAATTTAGATCTACAAAGTGGTGCAGGGTATAATATAGTCGGCCCCGCCCGACTTTAGACTTTCCTTACTTGTTTTTTAATAAAATTTATACAAACTTGAATACTCATTTCGTAATGTTGTTTAAATAGAGTAAATATGATCCAAAAGATCTTACCCTTAATAAAACAAAATATTAATTGCTTTCGATGAATATTAAAAATTAAAAAATTTGTAGTCTCTTTCCCTTAGAGAAGTATGGCATAAATTAAACCATATAGGTAAAAGAGTCTTATAAACTGAAATAAGATTTAAAAAAAAAAACAAAATCATTCTCAAGGCAAAATAAAAACGCACCACGTACAAAAAATAACAGATACACGAATAACAATTAAGAAAAGAAAAACAATTGATAAGAAATAGAAGCATGCAAAATCGAAAGATCTACAAACGCAAAAAATTAAAAAGGCTTGTTGCGTCAACACTGTTTTTTGTAGTTGTTTTGTTTTAACCTCAAAAACTAATACTCACATAGAATCAGAATAAACGCAACAACTCAAACGAGAAACAAGACTGAAGCTTATCGCTGAAAGACGAGAAGAGTAAAAAAGCGTTGAATCTGAGTGATTTTTTTTTTTTTTTGGTTTTTGCGGCGAAAAAAGCAAAGACTCAAGACAAAGACAGTAATGCCAGAGAAAAGAGAGTTAAAAAAGACAGTTGAACAATTCACCAAAAACCCAAGGTAATCCAAAAATATCAACAAAATTTTGAAATTTCGATCAAAAAAAGAAGACGTCACTGTTATGTTTTTATGCAATAATGGTTATATATAAAAGATATTTAATTTTTATACAGTAATAATTTTTAAAGCCACAAAGAAGGAACTCTTGTTTTTGTTTTTTCTTTTTAAAATTTTTCAAGCCAAGAAAATTTAAAATTTATTTCATAAAATTTTCCGATTTTTTTGAATAGGTTAATCGGAGTTTTCTTTTTCTGGTTGGCAATATCAAAGGACGTATTCACGTAAGAAATATAAAAGCCAAAACCACACCACAAATATTTGAGGAACGTAAGATGAGAAGTACAACGACGACGACGATATTCCACTTAACGACGGACATAAAATTAGTGAGAGATAATGGGACAAAACGTTTGATGAAACTTATCAGAACAACAGACTCTGACAAACTGACCGATAACCCAGATGGTCGATTTGCACAAACGGTAATTTGTTTCATAGATTTTTTCTTTCGTGGCTTCTCTTTTTTTTTTTTCGAAGTTCATTTGTTTTGTTTTTTTTTTCATATCGATTGTATTTATTTAGAGGCTATATTGAGGATACAAAATGTTATTGTCAACAAAAAAATAATTATGTTCGTCATTAAATGAAAACAAGAAGAGAAAAGAAAAGGGGGCATCACGCATTGATTAAAGCAGCAAAAAAGCGATTGAAATAAAATCGAATTTAGTCCATTACACTCTGCATTTTCAGTCCACTCTTTCCGCTCTCTCTCTCTCTTTCATAAGCGAAAGTCATTCAGCTTAGAACCCTTCATTTTCCACATAGCTCGACCCTACATCATTGCAATGGGGATCAGCATTTTCATCAAACTGCGAACTTCCGTTAGTGTGCTTCACTTAAACTGACTGAATAACCAGCAACAAGACTAAGAGGCATGTCCCTGAGTATTGTCAATGGCAAATATAATCTTATGACATGTGACCGAGTACATTCACGAGTCTCTGTATCCCACGCGCCCTTAAGGTTATGTTTGTAATTGACTCACGCGACAAATAAGCTCGAGACGAATATAAAAAACGTTTTGTATGAGAATGATCCATACTATTTGGTTTAGTGCAATTTATTGAGGAAACCTTTATATATGCTGGGCTAATTATGGCTACCATTGGAGTTACCGGAAAATGAAAATTACCATCTCACATATAACACGTCATTACGACGTGGAGAGAAAGAAAATTTCAGTTAAACATCAGATATTAAACAGAGAGTTTCACGAAAAATTTTCAAAATTAAAAAAGTTGAAGGAATTAGAGTGTAGTGTATACACAGTGAGTGTGCGAGAGTTAAAGAATAAGTTGAACTGTGTGGCGAAAAAAATGTGAAGTTGAAGTCACTTTTATGAATACCCTGCCGAGCCTCATAAATTGAGAATAACTGTAAATTATTGTCTTCTAATCCCATCGCCATAAAGTTATTATATTCTGGGTGCGCGGCGAAATTCTGAGTCTGATTTCTAGAAAAACGAATCTCGTAATGCGCGAATCTCGTCCTCTCTCGAACATCACGCTAAATACTCTCTCCGAACGAACAAGCTATCGACCTGCATAGCTTTGGCATCAAACAAGTCTGTTATTAAATGATTGTAGGTCGAATGGTAAAAATGCAAATTGAAACATAACAGGAATCCAACTTATACGTTTAATTAGGTCTCGCCATAATATAAACACCGATTCCCTTCTGAGATTATCGACATCATAGGAGGGACTTGTTAGGTAGCAAACAAATATATTCATCCGATCTCGTATTATTATATTAGCACAATTCGTATAGTTGCTGTAGTATTATGTATATGAAAATAGAAGTCTACCAGCCAAACACTCTAATTAATCACATTCCTACGGAGATCGTAACTAACATGTCGCCCCAATAAATAGAAAACAACACGATCAGACGATTGATTCCAGAGCACGAAAATCGAATGGAAAGAAGAAGAAAATTTATCACGATTCTCGGTTTGAATTTGTGTACGTGGTGTTTAGTAAATAACAAATGGATCTATTCCAACAGAGCGCATGCCAAAATGTGTCCTCATGAAATCGCGAGAGGTTCTAGTGGTAATCATGGCCGTCAATATATATATATAGAATTCTCAAGCACGGAGGGTCTGATCAATGAATAACTAGATTAACGAATATAATATTTTCAAATTTCTATTCCAAGTTTATATAAATTTGCTGCTCCATTATAAATATTCTTATTCTGTGGAAAATTATTTGTAGAACCTTTATTATATCATATATGTAAGAATTTTGTCAAAATATAGAGAGAGAGAGGACTATAATGTTGCGATGGATAAAATTTCGTGTCCAAGAATTGTCCAGTTCTCGTTCTATGTGGTAATTTTGTCACATAATCTCTGAGATTTTCCGTTACCGCTCTCTCCCTACGTCCATATACCACAAAATAAATAAAATTGGTTGTGTCAATGTAATTGTGCCTTATTAAAATGTTTATTCGTAAATACGTGATTGAGTACTTTCCATAAAGTAATACATATTTTTCACAAATCAGTATAAAGAGAGATTTCTGCCCACAAATTTATAATTTACTATCCCTGAAAAAAATTTTTGTCAAATTGCCAAAATATTCAATACTATAAAGAAATATTTTGTTCATAAAATTTTGAGTATATACTTAATAGTAAACAATTTGTGTCTATAAGATTTTAGTATATAATATACTTAATAGAAATTATATAGAATAGCACATAATTTATTTTATGACAAGAGTTTCCTTTTATATCTAGAGGTGGGCATTAATTTAATATTTTAAATATATCTTGCCTAGTCTGTTTGTGCAAAATATTATATATTCTATCATATAAGACAAATTGTTCTATTAAACTTACACAGAGTGAGGCTATTGCTGCTATAATATTGTGCAGAAAATGCTAATTTGCACTATAAGAAAATTCATAATATGTTAGCTAAAATATATTTGCTAATTGATACATATATTTATTTGTAGCATTGATCGTTAGAAGGATCATATGCTGCATTATGAACTAATATTCTATTAGGAACATTGGCTAGTGACATGTTAAGGTTCAATATAGGATAAAATTTTGTGTAACAATTGTTATTTCTAAGAGAAGAAAAATTTTTCTGTCAAAGTGTTTGCGCATATTCTAATAGAAAATCTTGCTACAATTAAGTAAATAAATATTTATGTGACATAAAGCAAGTATGTCACTTTTATGCTATCTACTCTCCTGCGAATCTCTCTCAGACGCATTAAAGTCTCTATAGGATCATGATATGAGAAAACTCACTGAGTATAGTCAACAAATAGGTTTATATTTACATGAGATAACTATTGATGTATTGTCATAAATAATATTGCTAAGTAGAAAAATTGTCAAAGATTTGAATAGTCAAACGTGAGCGAAATGAAAACAAAGATGGCACTACACAATATATTAGAATGAGACCAGAATACTAAGCGTAAATATAATCTATCTGGAATATGTAAATTGTGAATGAGTCTATCGATTTTAGCTGAATTCGTATTCATTACTAAATCTATCGAAAATAGATTACATGTCTATCTATGCTATACGTAGAAAAGGTAGTCAATATGTAGACCAAAAAATGTAGTGCTGCTGGTAGGAATATAATATATATAGCTGAAAGATTCGAGATTGTACATTGTTCTATTTAATCTTATTTCAGTTATAAGCACCTTTTCTAGTAGATAGTATTTGAATTCATAATGATAGCTCTTCATTGCTTATAGTAGAAATTGTTGTCAAATTTTATTTCTATAGAAAATTTTGTCAAAAATTTTATTTCTATAATTGGGTTGGAAAATTGTGCAAAATTTTAGTATCTAATACATTTTACAGATTTGAGAGTCATGATATGCGAATATACTTATATACTAGATAGTATAAGATGTAAATAGTCAACATATTATATATAAACTACAAGCATATATGTTGTCAAATTTATTCTTTACCATTGTTTTGTATATCTGTTTATATGTATGAGAGATACTATATCGTGGTAAATCTTTAAGCATTGGTGTTTTTATCAGAGCAGATTACGGAAACAATACGATTGACTAAAAGGCTACGAAGAGTGGAGTATCTACAACCTAGGGCATGTAGTCTGAATATATGAATGATGCGTCATACTCTAAACTACAGAGTAGGAAGCTCTGTAAAGTCGGTCGGAGCATCAGAAGAGCATAACTCTTGTAATATAACCCGACCCATCATTTGATAGTGTCTTGATCTAAGTAATGGTGCGTGAAAAAGCTGAAGTCGACAATGGATGCACCAATGTCCGTCGAATGTGTGGTGATGCTATCAATAGTAAAGTGGTCCAATGACATACGAATAAATGTGGAATGGATATTAGCAGCTGTCGGATCTGACAGATTTATAGATCTTCATACACAATCTCTTCAAGCTGTGAAGGAAGCAGGAGAGAGCGTATAGAGTGGAGTCATGATGCGGATGGAAGGATTTCTAATTTGACCATCTGTTGCAGTAAGTCTAGCTGCATTGTAAGTCTATTTCAATGTTCGATACCATAGACTGTGGAGGCTCAACTTAGGGTTGTAAAAGCTAGACATTACAGAGCTAGGCCGAACAACAAACAATCGCTAGAAGAGACAAAAAACGCAACCTGAATAGTAGACAAAAAGCATATAAGACAATATAGAGAATGATCGAAGAAATCATATTAAGAATAAAGGTTGTATGAAACAAAAATCGTCGCTAATGGTTACTGTAGAATAAGAGTAATCGGTGGATCAAGTACTCATTCTAACCAGAAACTACAAACTTCGATAGTACTAAATGTTCATTAGTGTGACTATAGAAGTATAATAGAAATATTGTTATGATGCATTATTTGCGTACGAAATTAGAAAATAAACTATGATCGCAAATCTATGCAGTTGAGAATAGGAGTTAAACAAAGGAATAATGTTAGGTATAATTGTGACAGAAATCTTACTAGTATAGACAATGATGCTACTTGCAAGACAAAAATTCATGCAATTAGGAACTATAGAATTATTATTGGGAAGGGAAACTTAAATAATCATTAGAGATAACTGGAAACGGAGGTCAACCAAATTTGGCACGGGCAATAGCTAGGCATTCAAAAAGGAGGCTGAAATTCTAAGCATGCCCTAGTGCAAAGTTCAAGACCTAATTACTTTGACAGTTTTCAGAGAATCGAAAGAATAAGGCGTCTCCAAGGCATAACTGAGTGTGGCATTGACTAGACAAGTGAATATGAAACTCATTACGGACTTGCTGTTCTATATGAACATAAAATATAAGTTGTTGTCAGAGGCCTAATACTCTGAATCTGAAAGTCGAAAATTACAACATAAGTAAGGATAATTCGACTTGGGAGAGTAATAGTAGAACCTTTTGAGGCATTAGACTGAATCAGTTTGACAAAATTCTTACTATATGAAAATGACAAATTAGGGGGACGATGAACCATCAAATTGGAGTTGAAAATGTATTGGCACGATGTTGGAATCGACATATAAGAATGAAATGTAAAAATTTCGCTGGCGAACGTGAGTAATATATTAGGGAAGCTTTACTATAACAAAAAATTATAGACAATGATCGCAACTGAAAATACCTCTGTCAATGCATGGAATAATTTTTAGTGGTCCATTGGAACAAATGCAGCATACTGTATAGCGATAGAAAATAGTGATACTCGCTAGTGCAAAAATATTCACCCAAATTTAATGGGTAAAAATGCTAATTCTACTCCCGGCAAAATCAACTAAATCGGAACGTGATATGAGTATATCGGGCGAAAGTATATATGGGAGATATATCCAAATCTGAACCGATTTCAACCAAATTTGGCACGCATAGTTACAATGCTAATTCTACTCCCTATGCAAAATTTCAACTAAATCGGAGCAAAAAATTGGCCTCTGTGGGCAAATGAGTGTAAATCGGGCGAAAGCTATATATGGGAGCTATATCTAAATCTGAACCGATTTGGCTGATATTTTGCAAGTTTTTCGAGACTCAAAAATATGGATGTAGCGATTTGAGGAAGATCGGTTGATATACACGCCAATTATGACCAGATCGTGAAAAAATATATAATGGCACTGAAAAATCATATATTGCTAGAGTTATCTAAATTGATTGAACGTTTTTCCAAAATCAATAGGGATCGTTTTTGATGCCGAAACCAGGACAGATTCGATACAATTATTACACACAGAATTAATGTAGGCTATACAAGATATCAAGGAACTAAATAAACTGCGAGTTTGGGACTGTACAAAAAGTTTGTGCGCACTAAACATATGTAAGCAAATATCAACAAGACAGATCGGGCCGTAAGAACAAGACTATGTATCTAATAAGACAAGTAACTCTCTTTCTATAGATAAATACGATTTGACAAATTTTCCTAGGAGATAGCTTTTGAAAATTCAAAGATCTAAGAAAATATAAAATTTGACAAATTATATATAATTTTCCGTACGATAGAAATAAAATTCGGGTTTAAAAAAAAAAATTTCTATAGGATAGGGAAAAACAAAGACAGACGGACTAGAACAAGACGGACAGACTAGACGGAGCAGTAAGACCAGAACATCATGAGAAGAAAAGCGTGAAAACGTTTGTTAAGTGACAATAGCTTATCTTTATAGCAAAGACTAACAGATTTAATTAAGCTAAATAGCCTTAGTAGTCCGATACGTAGCTTAAAGTTCTATAGAGTTAAAACATACAACTATGAACAAATATGGTGGTCGTTAACTTAGTATGAAATGAAATCATTAGTAATGCAAGCAACTTATTTATGGCGATAGAAAAGTTAAATTTGACAAACAACAATGTTACGTCCACTAAAGATAGATGGAAAAAATTGGATATATGAAAAACTACATTGGAATTAACCAAGTCAAAAATTTGGGACTGGAAAAGGCTTCGATTACAATGACGGAATAATGCTGTATCGCAAAATAATATTTAGTTGTGAAAGTATTAAAATTCAGCTCCTGAAAAGCATAATTATTATTGTATTCGGAGGAATAGGTGAAAGGGGAATTTAATTAAAATAACGAATGTTGTAGCGAATGACATTTTTCGGTTGATCAAGGATGATAGAAATACAACTAATTAGTTAATTCGTAACAGTAAATTAACGTATTAGAGGCTTATCGGGCTATAGAAGCGTCGAATATTGACAAGTTGGGCAAAACAATGTTAGTGATAGTCTTGACAGCAATTCGAGAAGTATACTGTCAGAAGTTGAAGACACTGGTTAATTAATCAAAATAAATGGGGAGCTTAATATAACTAAATCTGAAACCGGAACATATATCAGCCAAAATTTAGGCACGCATAGCTAACAATGCTAAAATTCTACTCCGATAGTGAAATACATAACAAGAATTACCTAAATAGGAGGGAATAAAAGATTGGGTCCATTAGTGAAGAATTCAGTAATATAGTGTTGATGCATGCGCTTCGATCGTCGCAAACTCAATAGCTGATTAATGATGAAGCGTATATGGTCAGGCAATGGAAGCCTGCATATTGAATCGGATGCATCGGAAAATGTTGAGGATATGAGGCCATGATCGACTAGAAACGACTAACCAATAAGTCAACCGAAAAATCGAGATTCTGGTCAGTACCCGAAAGACGCTAGGATCGCTATAAACTGGTTGTCCCGTAAAAGTGTCTTAATAGTCGGGATGAAAAGCAAAATGGAACGTGAAATGTGCGTTTCCCACTATGAGAAGGAATGATCAATATGTCGTTGATAAAATGGCGCGTGCGAAACGATAGTTGATAGTGAGTTAGGGCCTTTAGTACGTGTGAGACTGAAATGGGTGATCAATTACTAGACGGCTGACTGAAGGCTTGATTTTGAACATGATGTGTGAAGACCAATTTTGGCCATACACTTGACTATACACTACAAGAATACATCGTACTCTAGACAAAATTGCAAAATCTAGCAGATTTACGATGAAATGCGCTGAGCCTCACCATAAAGCTTCCACGAGATCGAAGACTGCAATTTCAACCAAATTGGTGAATAGCGTCAGGTGCTCCATCGGCTTCTGGACTCAATGGGGTTATGTAGTCCATTTATCGGCGAAAGATATATGACTTTGAGATAGAGCTGCTAAAAGTGGTCCTATACCTAGGGAAGTGCATCTTGCAATAGCCATACTCCGAGACCTTGTGCCGAAATACACAAATTCAATAGACGGAACCAGCGTCTATGTAGTTCCAAGTTGGGCAGGTCGAACTAGCGTTGTTTCGTTCGAAGTAGGTGCGATGCGAGATGACTTTTCACTAAGGCAGCACTACGTGACGAGAACAGTTAGACGTCCATTCTCAATGTAATGCAGATGGGTCACGATAGTTCGTACTTTCGCGGGAGCCGTCCGTGATCATATATAGCATAGTTTTGATGGGGTGTTAGAGCAATATTATCGGATATTTCGCTAGCTGATGAAGCGCAGGGTTAATATATAGGATGATGAAGCAAACATATTTATGCGAATTTTCTGCCCAAGGCTTAAGAATTTTTGAAGAATTAGAAATATGTTAATAATATCACTAAGCTATGAACTTCGAATTGTTGATAATAAAAATCGTGAAATTTTTTTTCTGTGTAATGACTATTTTCTTTCTGGTGTCCGGGGTGGTCATATGAGTGTTTAATGGAGATGGTAATTTTTATTTCGGTATCAAATTTAAGACTGTAATTAAGACGGTGAACGAGAGTATAATATGTTTTCCTAGACCTGAAATATTTTCCAAGGATCTAGTCGAATAGGTACTCGAGTAATGTTCACTAACAATAACGTTATTTTTACTGGTATGTTCTCTGGATAGTCGCCAGAGAGTATGGCGTAATATGCATATTAATCACACCACAACATTATTTTTTTCTGATAATGAAGTAGGGCCAGTGGCTGAGGACTGAAAATATATATGGGCTCAATGTGGCGGTTCCACATTGTAAAGTATGTTTTCTTGAGAAGTCTCGCAAGTACGAGTACCGATTTCCCATCAATAGTATGATTCGTCCTGGTCAACGCGAAATATCTGTCATGATTGCCGCTTATTCCAGTTCATTTAACCGGTGAATAGGAGACCTAAGCATCGGATTGGCTGAACGTAAGGTCGAACTAAACTTAAGCGAGCCTGTACTGTTGCACACAAGAACCATCGAACAGACAGACAGCGAAGCAGAGCAGACAGACAGAGCGGACAGCACAGAGGGCAGACAGACAGAACGGACAGAGAGACAGGTTACGTGACACGACATGACAGACGCTGACATCGCTTAAATCGACTCAGAATTTAATTCTAACCGGATCGCGTAATGGTACTTAAAGGGATGGTCTCATGATTACTGAGGGGAGGCCTTCTGGGTGCGATACAGCGTGCAGCAATGTCAGCAAACTTAAATTATACCCTGTACCACTAAACGGTAGTTTGTGACTAGTCGCCGATAAAAGAACAGTAAGCGAAAGTCATAAGGTCACGATGCCATATGTCGAAGTCAAATTATGAGCCCTGGCCACCACTAGAAAGATGTGCGACAGTATATTTTTCAATACATATAAGTCAACTTCGCGTCAATGTGGTCGACAACTGAAGATGATATAAAGGTTTGTCCCATACATATATTGCTAGCAGTGATGCTATCTCGAATTTGAGAAATATGTGGATACGACTTTAACAAAGATGCGAGGAATGAATGGCCAAGCAGACCGAGATGCCGCATGTCAGGTGAATGGCCTGAAAGTTGTGCATTCGGGCCATGGGTGGCTGAGTAGACAGCATGAGTGTCTGGCGCATCGATGCGGAATAACAGTTTGCGCTGAAACCTGAGTAAGATGGAGAGATGTATCTTTTATGTAAGCAAAACTAGGAGGCAACATAGGATGATAGTGTTGGAACTGTGTAGCGATGGGAAACGATTGAAGTGGCGCTGTCTGAAACCATGTAAGAGATCTGTATAGTGCGGGGTCAGTCGATTGACTTATCATTCAGTGTGAACGAGTAGATTATCTGGGTGTAGTGAGTGCAATTCAAATCGCAGGAATGATAACAAGGGATAATGCTGTTAAATCGCTGGGGGGAGATAGCGACTAATAGCAAGGTGGCGATTAAGAGTAGGCTGATAGTAAATAGGTTGGGTATTGAACGGTACGGAGATAACAGGTGGGTCCGTTAATAGTCCCCTCTTTTCATCTGCTGTATCATTTAATACAGAGTCTAGTACGTAAAATCGATGAATAAGTTGGTTTGAGTTTGCAGCAATTAATGCAAATACATGACATATTCGTTCGGTAAGTTCATACTATCGAAAGCAAATTATTTGTGGGGCAGCGACAAATATCTGTGCGTACGGGAATGCGGTTCGAACTCTCTACTCAATGAATGAAGTCTATAAATATCGAACATAACATCCGGCCGAGATAATGAGAAAAAAGAACAAGACAGCATACGGTATGCAGTGGTCATATCGCAAGTGATTACACTCGAAGGATACTGAAGCATAGTAGTATGAAGGGCACTGCACTTGGTAAAGTAAAAAAATCAATATCATGACCGCGATATGCTGAAACTGCTATGCTGAGCTTAATATGATCCGAGCGACGAACCTGATGAATGGGGGGTGCTGCACTCGTACCTTTGGTGAGGTGAATGAGACGTAGTCATATGCTAGAGTTCGAAGACTGTATGCATAGAGATCGTGGAGCATGTTGTAGTCTAGCAGTCTAGTCTCTTGCACGTAACTATGATGACCAGAATATTTGCGGTGGATACAATTGACTGAACACTAATGAGGGATTTCGTAAACGCAGAGTTGCATCCATTCTGATAAATACTGAAAACTCAATTTTGTTCAGGAATGTGGCCTGAATATACGAAATAGGTAGTGCGTGTACCATTTATACGAGTTTGTGTACGGGTCCGTAGTGACATGCCCCCGTCTACCACCGTGAGAGGGGCGAAGCGCTTCAGCGTTACGCCGGTGACCAAATCTGTCGAGGTGAAGTCACAGAGCCGTCTGTGAACGCAGTAAAACTGCGAGCTGGTGAATCATATGCGAGATTTAACATCAAAATGTGGTAAGTGTTGGCTTTCATACTCTTAACGGTGAGAGTGGTAAGGACGATTCAAATTACCAGACTAGATTGCGTGTAGTAAATGAAAAAAACGCACGCGAAGCGAAAAGACGGTGCCACAATATCACTGCTAAACTCAGATATCATGCAGAAGTTTAAATTGCTAAGAGAGTAATGCCGCACTATGTACTAATAAATCGTAGGCCTATGGATTACAATTGTTTTAGCTGGTACAAATAAAGATTGAGGGGGCTATCAATGTGCTCGACAGTAGAAACAAAAAATTTTAAGAAAAAGACAAAACAAGCTTATAAGAAAGTACACTTGTCTCCTGTGATGGCCTCGCTAAAGATTATAAGTTTGATGACGTATTAGAATATGGGGAAGTACATTTAAATACTTGAAGAAGTTGAAATATCTTTATATAATACCATATTGGGCATAAACAATAACAGTGACGTCTTCTTTTTTTGATCGAAATTCAAAATTTTGTGATATTGTATGATAAAATTTTAAGGAGCAGGCTCGCTAAGGTAGTGTATGAAATATTTGATTATCAAGGCTCGATTAAGTAAAGATCATGAGTTACTTTTTTAACTTAGAAAGTAACTTAAGCTAAAGTAAATTCTCAGAGTAACAGTTTACAGTGGCTGAAAACGGCGAAGAAGTTTAAAGGGGCGAGCTGGGACCGAAAAATATGTTGGAGATATAAATGAGATAAGAATAGAATGGATCGAATTCCGAGAAGCGACGGAATTATATATTTGAGTCAGGCGAAAGGTAGGGAGCGATTTGGTTAAATAAAAAATGGCCTTGTTACCGGATCTGAGGATTGGGCAGGTCTTGAGCAATCGTGGAATCAGCGTGAAACAATCAAATTAGATTACTCCAGCCGAGAACCATCAGGATGGTGATGCATTGCGTCCAAGTCGTACCTGCAAGTCTCATTTGGGATGTGGGCACAGCTAAGCGCAGTCAGCTTTGTGCCAAACTAAAAAAAAGGATCATAATCACTGCGACGCCCCGTCTGACCTGAATCTCTCTAACGTTTAATCTCAAACAATCAGACCTCAGGTACTCCGTAGCGGTTATAAGGTCTACGGAAGAGGTTAGCCTTAGCCGAGAGAATTATGGAAAAAACTTCTTAGAGTATCACGTGCTTGCATGCACGTGCTGAGTTAATTGTTTTCTTTTATCTTATGTATTGTTCGTGAAAGGATACCGGGAGGCCTCAAACCGAGAGTGTAAGTATCCAAGCCGACTGATGTTAAAAACCTTATATACGTTTAGAGTTAGGGCCGCAAGACAATAGCGTTTTGAAGGCATTACACGGGTAGAGTGCTGGGACGTAATTACGCTGATTGGAAGTGACCGAAAGTAAGGATCTTAATATTGAGGGGTGGGGACTCATAATTGACGTGTGTAGATCTTTACGATGCATGTACTGTTCCTAACGAATTCGATGACATTTGGAACTCTAATAGAGGTTTCGGGTGGGTCAATTGCATTGCTAAAATGTTATATGTTGTCGAGTTCATCATGATTAATAGCGTTTTATGTCATAGAAACTGTTATTAAGTGTTGTGTGGCTTGGCTTTAAAATATGCTCAAGGGGATTATTGCTAAATTAAGTAGAGAAGTGCGTCAGCTGACTATATTGGTTTTGTTAATGAGCCTTATTTCGAGTTAATAAAAGACTACTTTTACCTGAATGAAATGCATCAAGTCTTATTCTGAAATGGGCATACTATCCTCTTGCATAAGGTGAAAAGATGAACTAACAGGCTAGTTTTAATTTTTGTAAATTTTAGGTTAGAGCAGAAAAAAAAAATAATGTATTTGAAAATTATATGATAGGTATAACGATACAACTTGTTGAATTGAATGATTAGTACATAGCTATTTGGAGTGGTTGTATTAACAAAACTCGCAGATTACCGAAAGTAAACTAGAAGAGTTAATGGGCAATGAGCTGATGATTAAGCTTGAGGGTAGTTCCAAAAAACGGGGTAGGCTTAACGCAATAGACGCGTATGGTTAAAATAGTAAGTAACGAAATCGCAATGACGTTAGGAGGGGAGTTCTTAAATCGCATGAAAGGAGGTACCCGAGGCCAATGGACATAAATAGTACCTGGATGGCTATCTCAACTTATGTCATAGTCACATAGATCCTAGATATGTTTGTGCGATCATGTGGTCACTCAGAACATTATGATGTATTTTTAGTGTGGCAAAGTACTAGTCACATGCTACCGTGACGACAAATTGTGTAATCGGCTGCGGTCGATTGTATGTAGAAAATATTATATGGGGTGAATTGGGGCACACAGAGCGTGACTACATTAGATATATCCGGGGACTCCGATTATGCGTGGAGCAACTGCAAGTTAAGGGTGGTTTTAAGAGGCCTGGCGGGCGCAATTGAGTACTGACTGGGTCTATGATGATTCCATAATGACTCGATTTAACCTACGAATATTACTATGGAGTTGCTAATATGCTTGGACAGAACCTAACTAATGTACTGCGTGAAGCGATGGAAGTGCAGCGAATGGATACCGTAGTAAAAGAAAGGTCGTGATTATGGAAGTGTCCTGAAGAGTGCCAAAGCTCGTGAATGAAATCCGTGAGGCAATTAATGGAAGCCTATCTGAACTTCGGCAAAAATGCTGTCCCAAACTTGGAATCGTATTATGTGCTAGATAAGCCAAAAAAAAAAATTGAAGATCCAGAACTAGGGCGGTATTTGGTACTCCGCATATATGGTTAACATGCTATGCAGTTGGTAAATAAAGAATAAAATAAAATTAAGCGCACTGGTACATTATCGAGCTCAAACTTTAGACGACTAGGTCCTGTGACGATGCATAAGTTCAAGAATAAATTGTAGGTTGAAGTCGGTATACTTGAGAACCAATTTAGAGTCAAATGTCAGAATTGGCAAAGCAAAAAGCAGATCGGACAATTTTGCTTACTGATTGGGTAGATTAAATATACGTCTTCAGTAATCTATAGAATACGTGAAACTAGCTATCAGGTAGGCTTTTGGGGCGAGGC
>PGFW01063877.1:0-17404 GCA_003123925.1 Haematobia irritans | reverse complement strand
TTATTTTATGTCCATGGTAATTGAACGCAATAGTAGTATGGTCGAAGACAAAAGGCCCTAAAAAAACACAAACACAAAAGTAGAAGCAAAAAAGTGAACAAAAATAAAAGAATGAAAACAATTTCGAAGTATTGCTAACAAATTTGTGACTAAAGTGATAGAAGAAAATTTCATGACTGCTGCATATATTAGAAATACAGCAGAGGCGACCATAGTCATTAGTAACAACAGTTTAATAGAAATGTAAGTACCATTTTTTCGTGGAGGGTCGTTTCATGGTCGTTTGAAGAAGGTATACACGAAATGGAAATATCAATAAAATTTCACCACCCACTTCCTACTTCTCCATCTATTGTTTGTGTGTGTTTTTGTGTTCATTTTGATAAACACAGAATGGCCCTCAGTACATTACCATTCCTTATTTTTGTTTGAGGTGCAAAGAGACAGCGTTTCCACACATTCTTATTTCCACATAGTAAACTAATATCGTGTAAATCAAGCTACAATAATGTGCACCAGATTAATATAAAGTTTTAATATTTTTCATAGTAAAAACAATCTCCTGCCGTGATGTACATTTTTGTTTGATGTTAAATTTAAACTTGTTTGGCTGCTTTTTCTATCTATACCCCCTACCACCTTCCTTTATTTCAAGGTCTGGGTTGAATGTGCCCGTCAACATTATTACCTCCTTATTTGTAGAGCTATTTTTGAATTTATAAGTTCTTTATTTTTACCGTGACCTTTAATTGCCCTCATTGGTACTGCATTAAAATCGATTAACAGGTGTTATTCCTTTACATGCTACGAAATGTTTGTCTGTTTCCTTTACTTGGTTTATGTTTATGGCTGTGAAGACTTGCATATATGCGTCATGCATTTATATATATTTTGTGGGGGGCTAAGATATTCAACGATTTTTCCTGTATGTCAACGAATGATAATACCACCTAATATTATAAATCACTGTAGTGTAGATATAATCCCTGAATATGGTCCTCGAAACACATACATTTGTCCAAGAACAAAACCGAAACTTTCTTCTTAGAGCGATAAGGATTCGCATGTCTCATAGTTGTTTAGAACACTCTTAATTAATTGAATGCATAACTAGATTTTAAATGAGAAATATTTTAAAATATAATGTCCTGCACTTTGGAAACTTCTTTAAGCAACCTAAGTAGATGCACCATAAAAAAGTTGTCAATACCATGGAGATCAAAAGACACTCCAAAGTCCATGCTTACTTCGATCAGGGTTCTTGTATCCTTTGACAGTTAAATCTTTTAATTAATTTAATTTATTTATTATCATATATAACCAAGCTAACAAAGGTCTTTTGGTCCGCGATGATTACTGTTTACTGATATAAGAGAATAGAGTGGTTTTTTGTGGATTTGAGTGAATAGGTTCTGCTGGAGAAATGTTAATAATTTACAGTAAAAAAACAATGCCGGGCGGACATGGTTGAACCAGACTATTGCTATAGCAAATTATTATCTTATAGTGCGTAGTCGTATCATGGTTGCCATTCGAACCAACAATAATCTACTAAACTTTGTAGAAAATTCTACAAAAAAAAAAATACCAAACAAAAAATCTTCTATAGAAAATTTTATCAAAATTTTATTTCTATAGAAAATTTTATCAAAATTTTATTTCTATAGAAAATTTTATCAAAATTTTATTTCTATAGAAAATTTTGTCAAAATTTTATTTCTATAGAAAATTTTGCCAAAAATTTATTTCTATAGAAAATTTTTCCAAAACTTTATTTCTACAGAAAATGTTGGAAAAATTTTATTTCTACAGAAAATTTGGAAAAATTTTATTTCTATAGAAAATTTTGTTAAAATTTTATTTCTATAGAAAATTTTGTCAAAATTTTATATCTATAGAAAATTTTGTCAAAATTTTATTTCTAATGAAAATTTTGTTAAAATTTTATTTTATAGAAAATTTTGTCAAAATGTTATTTCTATAGAAAATTTTGTAAAAATTTTATTTCTATAGAAAATTTTGTCAAAATGTTATTTCTATAGAAAATTTTGTCAAAAAAAAAAAAAAATTGACAAGCATACTTTTCCTCTGTTGGTTAAGCTACACTTGTAGTTTAGTCAATGCATGGCTTTAAGCTGAGATCAAAAACAACAATAACGATTGAAGAGAAGCCAACAATAACAAACAAAACGTATAGAAAATTTTGTCAAAATTTTATTTCTATAGAAAATTTTGTTAAAATTTTATTTCTATAGAAAATTTTGTTAAAATTTTATTTCTATAGAAAATTTGTCAAAATTTATTTCTATAGAAAATTTTGTCAAAATGTTATTTCTATAGAAAATTTTGTCAAAATGTTATTTCTATAGAAAATTTTGTAAAAATTTTATTTCTATAGAAAATTTTGTTAAAATTTTATTTCTGTAGAAAATTTTATTTCTAGAAATAAAATTTTGATAAAATTTTCTATAGAAGATTTTTTGTTTGGTATTTTTTTTTTTTGTAGAATTTTCTACAAAGTTTAGTAGATTATTGTTGGTTCGAATGGCAACCATGATACGACTACGCACTATAAGATAATAATTTGCTATAGCAATAGTCTTGGGTCAACCATGTCCGCCCGGCATTGTTTTTTTACTGTAAATTATTAACATTTCTCCAGCAGAACCTATTCACTCAAATCCACAAAAACCACATCTATTCTCTTATATCAGTAAACAGTAATCATTCGGACCAAAAGACCTTTGTTAGGCTTGGTTATATATGATAATAAATAAATTAAATTAATTAAAAGATTTAACTGTCAAAGGATACAACGAACCCTGATCGAAGTAAGCATGGACTTTGGGAGTGTCTTTGATCCTCCATGGTATTGACAACTTTTTTATGGTGCATCCTACCCTTAGGTTGCTTAAAGAAGTTTCCAAAGTGCAGGGACATTATATTTAAAATATTTCTCATTTAAAATCTAGTTATGCATTCAATTAATTAAGAGTGTTCTAACAACTATGAGACATGCGAATGCCTTATCGCTCTAAGAAGAAAGTTTCGGTTTTTGTTCTTGGACAAATGTATGTGTTTCGAGGACCATATTCAGGGATTATATCTACACTACAGTGATTTATATATTAGGTGGTATTATCATTCGGTTGACATCACAGGAAAAATCGTTGAATATCTTAGCCCCCCCACAAAATATATACTAAATGCATGACGCATATATGCAAGTCTTCACAGCCATAAACATAAACCAAGTAAAGGAAACAGACAAACATTTTCGTAGCATGTAAAGGAATAACACCTGTTAATCGATTTTAATGCAGTACCAATGAGGGCAATTAAAGGTCACGGTAAAAATAAAGAACTTATAAATTCAAAATAGCTCTACAAATAAGGAGGTAATAATGTTGACGGGCACATTCAACCCAGACCTTGAAATAAAGGAAGGTGGTAGGGGGTATAGATAGAAAAAGCAGCCAAACAAGTTTAAATTTAACATCAAACAAAAATGTACATCACGGCAGGAGATTGTTTTTACTATGAAAAATATTAAAACTTTATATTAATCTGGTGCACATTATTGTAGCTTGATTTACACGATATTAGTTTACTATGTGGAAATAAGAATGTGTGGAAACGTCATTGCACTCAACAAAAAAATAAGGAATGGTAATGTACTGAGGGCCATTCTGTGTTTATCAAAATGAACACAAAACACACACAAACAATAGATGGAGAAGTAGGAAGTGGGTGGTGAAATTTTATTGATATTTTCCATTTCGTGTATACCTTCTTCAAACCGACCATGAAACGACCCTCCACGGAAATAATGGTACTTACATTTCTATTAACTGTTGTTACTAATGACTATGGTCGCCTCTGCTGTATTTCTAATATATGCAGCAGTCATGAAATTTTCTTCTATCACTTTAGTCACAAATTTGTTAGCAATACTTCGAAATTGTTTTCATTTCTTTATTTTTGTTCACTTTTTTGCTTCTACTTTTTGTGTTTGTGTTTTTTTAGGGCCTTTTGTCTTCGACCATACTACTATTGCGTTCAATTACCATGGACATAAAATAACGTCTGTTTATTGCCATACAAAGCTAGATCGTACACAAATTTTAGCTTAAAATGCTAAATAATTTTGCTATATATCTTTGGGACACATTTTTCCAGTAAAATTCCGTTTATTATTGGTAAAATTTGTAAATTATCGCACACAACATTGGGAATAATAGATTGAAAAATTAAAGACAATTGAGGATTTGACAGTTCAAAGGTGTTGCCATATAATTGTTAAATACGCCAGAATTAAATGGTAGACGTATGAATTAATAACAAGATGGCATTGCTGAAACATCTGATTAGAATATTTTGCGAATGCGATATCTATTTCCAATGCAACTTTTGCATGGTTTCAAGTTGTATAAATTGAACGTAGTAGCCACTTTTAATGAATATTTTCCTGTTAAATGGTGATAAATGCAAAATTAAAAAGTTAACATATCAAATGAGTAAAAGAATATGCTCAAATTTAAAAATTTCTAAAATAAACTGCGAAAATTTCCATTTATTTCCATTTATTTCATCGCTATTTTAATAGTCAACTACTACTCTTGGCGGCTTGGGGAAGCCAATTAAATTACGTTTCTTATTAACTTGTTTACATTATATCGATGGCTCAGTAATTTTGTTATGATGTAATATATTTTTATAGGCATCTATTGGCTTTGTATTACAGAATATTTGAGTAAATAAATAAATAAAAATTTCAATTTGGATGATTTTTTGAGGATTTTGTATAAAAAAATGACAACGCTGCCTTGAATCAATTGGAGTTAATTTGGCGTATTTTGTATCGGTAATCTCCTTTGCATTACCAGCAATCGGTATAGGCCACGATCAAGTCTGTTCCCACTTTCGTTTTGCTACGTATTTTCTTTATACGTTTACATGTAGTCATTGCAAGCAACCCTGACAACATTTTTTGAATTTGGGGGCGATTCTACGTCGAAAACAGTAGTATACGATATCTAAAACTCCTCGGAAAAGCGCCGTCACTATTGAGAAATTGTACCACGCCAAGTTACTACAAAAAAGTATCGCATGAGTGTAATTATTAGGAGCCCTTCTGGATACATTTATAAGGACGCCAATAAGAGCCCCTTCAAACAATCAGAGAAAGTGCATTTTAAGAAAGTTGTAAAAGAATCATTGTGGTCAAGTAAAACACGATTGTTTATTTGTTTATTATTTTTATTAAACATGTATAAATTCTCATAAATATAACATTTATACGACTATCACATCACATTTAACATATTTTTATGCATTAATAAAAGATTGATGTTGAGTTACAAGTTGCAAGTATGTTCCCTGCCAACCTGCCTATTTAGATCAATTTCGAAGGACGCCAATAAGAACCCCTGCAAACTATCAGAAAAAGTGCATTTTAAGGTAATTGTAGAATAATCATTGTGGTCAAGTAAAACACGATTGTGTAGATGTTTATTGATTTGATTAAACATTTATAATTTCTTACGGCCAATTTCATGTAGCTCCGTTAGGCTTTAACTCCCAGTTAACAGAAAGTAAATTGCAAATAACTTCTCTCCGGTTAACTTTAACTGAAAAATTTTCGCCAGTTATGTTCCTAACTGGTATATGGAATATATAGGAAGATGACAGCTATGTCTGTAATATGGTTTAAAAGTTCGTTAGTTAACGGAGCACTAACGGAGCTTCATGAAAATGGGGGTTATAAATATAACATTTTTCGGTTTATCTCATCACATTTAACATAATTTTTTGCATTAATAAAAGATTTATGTTGACTTTTAAGTAGCAAGTTACATATTGCAGCGTCTATCAGCCAGTTTGTTTATTTCGATGGAGACAGCGTGCCTGGAAAAATATTGAAAAACGATCACTTTATTCTATTTGGAAAGTCGAAAATTGTTCACCATATTCCTTTAACAATTTTAAGCGTAATATCTATGTGTTCAAAACTTTATTTTCGTTTTTATTTAAGTAAAATATAACAAGCTGGTTGCGCTTGGCGTTTCACAAAAAAATAAAATGGCTCTTCTAACAGTAGTGATGGCCAAATACTTTCATGTACATTTTGTACTTTTTGATATGCTTCCCCCATCACAGTTCGCGTTGGTTGTGGTGACATTTACGAGTCTGTGGTAGCGATGAGGATGAAATGGAACTTTGAAATGCTGGCATGATTACGTGTCTGTATATAATTTGGCAACGAAATTTGATATGAAAAAGAACTTAATGAAAAACGTGATTGTGTAATATATTCTACTGGCTAATAAAATATTTATATACAATTAACTTTATTTATAATCGTTGAAATATTACTTTCATCAATTGGTAGACGCCAACCGCTTCAACGCCAACGTCTTCATAAAACAAAGAAACACGCATATCTAAGAAATCTGGCAACGTTTGGTTTGCATTGTTTTGGTTAATTTGGAGATATCTTCAGAAAAATCCAAAATGAGTTCCCAAACGGTACGCAATCCAGTATCACAAATTATACACAGTAAAGAAACATTGGAAGATGAAGAACCCAAAAAGAAATCTCGAGAAGACTGGCGAAAGGCCAAAGAGCTGGAAGAAGCCCGTAAAGCTGGTACAGCTCCAGCAGCGGTCGATGAAGAGGGTCGTGACATCAATCCTCATATTCCACAATATATCTCTAATGCTCCTTGGTATTATGGGGCTCAGGGGCCAACCTTGAAGCATCAAAGGCCACAAAGAGAAGAGGATAGAGGAGAACTGGAAAGAAAGGCTCCAAGAGGAGTAGATACGTCACGATTGGTCACCAAGTTTCGAAAAGGAGCATGTGAAAATTGTGGTGCAATGACACACAAGCGAAAAGATTGCTTGGAGAGACCACGCAAAGTAATAGCCAAATATGCTGAATCTATTGTAGTTCACGATGAGTTCATAGCTAAAGATGTTGCAGTAAACTATGATGAGAAACGGGATCGTTGGAGTTCATATGATCCAGCTAACCATAGGGAAATTATTGAGGAATATGAAAAGGTGGAAGAGACTAAACGCCAGTTAAAGGCAGAAAAATTGAAAAATGGTATGTCTTCTATAGATTGTTGGTTTGTTTACGCAGCTTATGAATATTCCTTGGAATTTCTTAGATCCTGATGCAGAAATATCGGACGATGACAATAATGAGGACAAATATGTAGACGAAGTCGATATGCCTGGTACAAAAGTGGATTCAAAACAACGTATTACTGTGCGAAATTTACGTATAAGAGAAGACACTGCCAAGTATTTGAGAAATTTAGATCCGAACAGTGCCTACTATGA
This sequence comes from Haematobia irritans, assembly GCA_003123925.1. NCBI lineage: Eukaryota > Metazoa > Arthropoda > Insecta > Diptera > Muscidae > Haematobia > Haematobia irritans. The sequence continues at coordinate 10,054 of PGFW01063877.1, read as the reverse complement.
CCCCAAAACAAGATCTATGCGCGATAATCCAAATCCTAAAGTCCCATCGGAAGAGTAAGTATAATATAAAACAGCATGGAAATATAATCCCAATTCTTTTCATAATAGAGCGGAATTTGCCGGAGAAAACTTTGTACGATTTTCTGGAGATACCACAAAACATGCTACTGCTCAGCTATTTGCATGGGAAGCCCATGGTAAAGGAGTTGATGTCCATTTATTAGCTGAGCCCACTAAATTGGAATTGCTCCAAAAGGAATATGAAAAAAAGAAAGAACAATTCAAATCAAGTGTAAGTAGTAATCATTAGGAATGGAGGCGGTAAATTAATTCGTTGATTTTCTTTTTTAGACAAAAGATCACATTGTTGAAAAATATGGTGGAGATGAGCATTTACAAGCTCCGCCAAAATCACTACTTTTGGCACAAACTGAGGAGTATATCGAATACTCAAGAAGTGGAAAAGTCATAAAGGGTATGGAAAAACCTAAAGCACGCAGTATATATGAAGAGGATGTGTACATTAATAACCACACAACAGTTTGGGGAAGTTATTATAATGGCGGGCGTTGGGGCTATAGATGTTGTAAATCTTTTATTAAAAACTCCTACTGTGTAGGCATGAAAGAACCAGATCTAAATCAAGAAAATTCTTTAACAAAAACAACGACCACACCAACAAGTACAGAAAAACATACGGACGAAGAAATTGTTTCTACTATCAAGGATTCCGAAAAGGATGAAAACTCAGACGATTCATCGTCCTCTAGTTCAAGTTCATCATCGGAAGATGAAGAGGAATTGCAGAAAGCGGCTTTAGAGAATAAGAAACTGAAAAAGAAAATGAAAAAACGGGAAAAGAAACGTGCAAAGAAATTGAAAAAATTAGAAAAGAAATTGGCAAAATCTAAGAAAAGAAATGAGATAGAAACCAAAGAAAAGAAAGATAAACCATCTACTACCGAAATTCTAGACGATAGGAAAAGACCATACAATAGCATGTATGATGTTAAGGCACCCACTGAAGAGGACATTGAAGAATGGCAACGTAAACGAACCAGAGAAGAGGATCCAATGTTGCAGTTTATGAATAATTAAGTTGTAGCCAATAGACAATGTTCATGTATGTTTTTTTTTTAATTTAAATATATAGAAGGGTACTCGCTTTTTCCCAAAAACTTTAATTTTTTACATTTTTTCTTTATTTTATCGTTCCAAATGTATGGAGCAAATCTTACCAATAAAAACAGAATAAAACTAAAATCATGAGGAATCATTAGAAATTTATACAATAGCATATTGTTCGTATAGAAGTTCACGAATTTTATAGTATTCCTCAGATAAACATCCTTCCATTGTTACTTTTCCTGTGTCGATACGTCGCAATGCCAACGAACCATTGCAACACCATAAGACACCACCAGAAAATTCCGAATTTATATTATTACGCATAAGGATTTGCTTAAAATCGGATAGCTTGAGTTCGTTAATCAAGACAGAATTATGCACAGGAATTTCATCGGTTTCCAATGACTCTAATGTCAAAGTTTTTTCCTCTTGTGTGGCTTCAGTTACATCATTGTCGGCTTCATTGCCTTGTGATGGTGTTGCATCAATTGCTTGTGTACGTACACCAATACGGGCATCGACCCAAGCAACTTCGGCATCTTTGCCTTTTTGAAATTGTAATTGAGCCACAAGACCTTCAGTTAAACGTACTTGGTAAATATGAGTTTCCGTTGTGACATCGATTATCTGGAATTAAATTTAAAATATTTAGAATTTTCAAATATTTAAAATGAGAACCCACTCACCTCTCCCTTGCGTGGAGCAAAGACACGTGCTCCTATATTTTGTTCACAGTGTTTGGTCACGGCTTCTGTAGCATCCTCCATGCCATGAACCACAATAACCCGTCTAGGTCTTAGTTGTGAGAGAATCTTTAGCATGGATTCACCATCCGATCGACCCTCGAAATCAATTCTTTGTATTTGTGCATTAATTTCTATGGTCTTCCGTTGACTGATGCATTTCGTTGGCTTCTCCAGCAGTTGGACATCTTCATCTATTTTCGTTTTTTCGCCTTTGATTTCCTCTTTCTTAACATTTTCCTTGTTGGCCTCTTCCATACTAAATTCATATGCCATATCAGCTATTCGATAGTCTTCTAAATTTATTATTTCTCCATATTCATCACATTTTATCTTTTCCTCATGAAATGGAAACATAACATGATGACGCTTATTCGACTTGAAGAATCCTGTATGTTGTTTCCCTTCCGGCCTTATTACTATATCATGTTTGCCAGTTATAATACTCATTTCAATATCGTCATCAGAGTCGGAACTGCTCTCCTCTTCGACGTCTTGTTTAACTATCAAACGATTTACTTTTTCTCCTTGAATACGCAGATATTCCTCGAGTTCGGCACCTTCCAATTCAACTCTACGTCTGATATCAAGTTCGATTTTACGTCCGGGCGTATGGTTGTCAACTAGATCCATGGCTAATGTTCCCTGAGATGTTCTGTAATGGAGAAGTAAATTACCACATCTTTCTTTACACCGATTTTATTCCCTTGCTTACCTTGAAGTGAAAATTATACTGTTATTGGGATTACCAGCCCATTGTACAAACAATTCTCTCGCAAAACCACTTTCCATATCTTGCTCGCTGGCCAATACTACTTTAGGTCCTGGCAATAAAGCCAGTTCAGCCAGACTATGACAAAGCTGCATGTGTTTAAATTGAAATGGATTATTACGGGCCCCTTCAAATGTTTTCATAAGCTTATCACTCATCCATTCAATTTGAGATTTGGCAAATTCAATGACATTATATGAAAAGTTATTCAGTAGTGCCAGTGTGTAGGCCATCAGACCCGATTCTTTGTTTTTCCATAATTGATCTAGCATATGGGCTAGTTCAAGCACCCGCCCAGCAGTGTCAACCGCAATCAAAACATTACCATTCCCTCGAAGTGTTTGTAAAATATTTGTCATTAACTTTTCATCGCGCGCTCTACGCCGAGCTTGTTGATACAGGGCATTAAAGGCATCCGTAATAAGCAAAGATGGCCTTTGTAAACGCTCCAACTCGCAACCGTTTAGATGCCGTTCTTTTTTATGATTGAAATCGGTTGCATACACTATGTCCTCTTCTCCCACTTTGAGAATTTTCCATATGGTACCACCAATCATATGACCCGCAGGCAATGGAGTAATTGCAATTCCATAACCTTTACCTTTCAACGAAACGGTTTGATTATACTTGAGTTGTATTATTTTATCGAAGGCGGCATCAACATCATCCAAGGAAAACAGATCGAAATCATACATATTAAAATGGGACATATACAGGTCGTACATAAACATCTGGCCCATTTTATGGACTGGAATAGTAGCATAAATGGGACAATGCAAACCCAACTTGCCAACTAAGTAAGGCAGAGCCCCCAAATGATAGACATCTGGATGCGACAACAATACGGCATCTATGGAATGTACGTGCCTGCAGGATAGCAATATTGTATTATTTCAATTTCCAATGAGATCTCGGAGACACTACTTCACTGACCTTTTTACCTCCTTTATAAAATTGGCATCAAATTTTTCGTCCCAGCCACAATCCAACATGATTTTTACTTCATCAATTTGCAATATATAACATGGTGGAGATTCATCCATTGCCCCCGATATTGTGTGTAATTTAATAATTGAAGTCATTTTTTAGCAGTATCTGAAAGTCGACCACCACAAAATAAATGTAAACAAAATCCGGTGTTTCGAAAAACATTCACAATGCAATGATATCTTGCGGTCAAACATAACCTTCCACCGTAATATTTATTGGACAATTAAAAGAAAGCAGCGAAAACATGCAGAATGTTTGTGAAAATAAAGTTGGCAACACTGGTTTGGCTGTCATATATACATTCACAATAGTTTTGTTTTGAGTGCTTGCTTGGCTTGTAAAAATTCTAAACATTAAATTCTAAACATTAAATATGGAAATTAACATAACATGGAATATTTGTCGCGTATGCCTTCGAGAGGAAAGCAAAGAAAACAAGGATAAGAATAGAAAGCTGCAGCCGATCTTTAGAGAGGGGAATAGAATGGCAAAAAACATCTTAGTTACATCCGGTGTATTTGTAGGTGTATTTGTTTAGATGAGTTAACATAGAAAATTGTTTCGAGATTTCAAAGTTGTGATTAAATCCACAAATCGGTGGTAGTCGCATGTTTGCAAGAACTGGAAAACATTGAGACTATTTGAGACCATTGGTGTTGGTGGCTATTGTCTTAGATTTATGCCCCATCTGTCCAGTGTCGTATTTCAATGTCCGAAATAGAAATTATTTTATTGTCTATAAACATTAAAAAAAATCCATCAAAATCGAATTTATTTCATTTTCTACAAGCATGTAAATCTTTCAGATGAAGCCCAATGATGGTCTCCAGACAAGATTTGCGAGAAATGCATTAAGATTCTCAAATATGCGGTCTATTTTCGGAGAACGTGCCAAGAGTCGAATGCAAATCTCCAAACAATTATACAGCGTACAAAATCTGCTAGCAACATATTCAAAAAAGAACGTTCCATGGATATTTTGGAAGAGAATATCGTAGATGAGCTATTATATGATGATGAAGAAAACGAAGATTTGGGTCAATCTTCAATAATTGATAACGGTGATGATGGCGGCGGCGAGCAAAGAAAAACGACAGAAGTCCGTAGTAAAAATAATGATCACAAACCGAGTCAAATCTATAAGCCACAAATGAGTAAAACTAACGAAAACTTAAATGAAAAGCAACAAAAACCAGAAAAACTCTTGGAAAATGAAGTCGATGGGCTGAGGATAAGGAAATGGTCGTAGAGGAGATGATTCAGACAATAATACATCTAAAAATTGCTTCCTCCAGAGAAAAACAAGATGCTAGAGAAAGATATGAAAATATTAAGTTCCATGCAGACAATATTGTTTGTAGACTTCTTGTCGATTCAATGCTTGAAAATGATGATGCTAGCGATGATATTGAAAATGGCACCTTCAATGAACAAATGTCACCACAAGGATCAAATATGAGAGATCAAAATGACGACGACGACAAAGACCTCTATTACATAATAAATACAATGAAAAATAACGATAATGAAAACCAGAATGATCGGGAATCTAAAGATGAGTGTGAAGATGACCATATTGATTTCGCACCTGTCGAAGATGATCATCAAGACTTACAACTGAATTGGAGGAGAACCAAGATACAGATAATTTAAATGATAATCAAAGCTATGTCACTTCAACGGTTGTTACCAAAGAAGAGATTGATTTTGACGAAGAAAATTCCAATAACTCACAAAGCATAGATTCCGAATATATAATAGATGAATACATTATTGATGAGTGCCAAAGTGATCAAGATAACAATTCAACGTTAAAATCCGAACTGGTTCGTCAACAACAAAAAACCAAAATGCGTTGCAAAAGTTATCCAAGAATATTGTCGTACGAAGTGCGAAAAAGTCTATAATGTCAATGGAACAAAAACATCGCAGTTCGGAACGCTCACTAAATAATACAACACCCAATGTATGTGAAATTTGTGGAAATTGTTTTTCCACACGCCAACAAATGAATATACATATGAAAATACACCGACAAGAAAAACACATGAATGCGAGTAAGTATTGAAATTATCTCAAATTTTAAAAAATTGAATATTTTCAAAAATTGCTTTGTATCGTCTACTTATCATTAATTCATCGTGGTTATTACAAAAGACCGACACACCAATAAACATGAAGATCTAAAATTCCAAAATCTTATTTGGCACAATTTTTATTTCTATAGAAAATTTTGTCAGAATTTTATTCATATAGAAAATTTTGTCAAAATTTTATTTCATTCTTTTTTTTTTTTTTGTTATTGTTGGTTTTGTTCAACAATGATTAAAGAACAAAACCAACTATAACAAAACAAAACGAATGAACAAAAGTGGAAGCACGCTTAAAATAAACCCAGCCAACTGCACTCAAATCGATGATTTGACGGTGGCAAAGGAAAAAGAGATATGTTTGTACGAATTTATTTCGGCATAAGTCGGCTATAATGTAAAACATTTTTTCGGAAGGTTCAAGTGTGGTTCATTGTTGGGTTTAATGAACTGACTGAATTTATTCTGATAATTGGTTGATAGTTTTGCTGCAAATAGAGGATGCTGATGAGGAATGTCTTTGCCCAAATAAATTTGACAAACATTCTTTTCCTCTGTTGGTTAAGCTACACTTGTAGTTTATTCAATGCATGGTTTTAAGCTGAAATCAAAAGCAACAAAAACTTATTTCTATAGAAAATTTTGTCAAAATTTTATTTCTATAGAAAATTTTGTCAAAATTTTATTTCTATAGAAATTTTGTCAAAATTTTATTTCTATAGAAAATTTTGTCAAAATTTTATTTCTATAGAAAATTTGTCAAAATTTTATTTCTATAGAAAATTTGTCAAAATTTTATTTCTATAGAAAATATTGTCAAAATTTTATTTCTATAGAAAATATTGTCAAAATTTTATTTCTATAGAAAATTTTGTCAAGATTTTATTTCTATAGGAAATTTTGTCAAAATTTCTATAGAAATATTTTATTTCTATAGGAAATTTTGTCAAAATTTTATTTCTATAGGAAATTTTGTCAAAATTTTATTTCTATAGGAAATTTTGTCAAAATTTTATTTCTATGGAAAATTTTGACAAAAATTTATTTCAAAAAAATTTTTTGTCAAAATTTTATTTCTATAGAAAATTTTGTCAAAATTTTATTTCTATAGAAAATTTTGTCAACATTTTATTTCTATAGAAAATTTTGTCAAAAATATATTTCTTTACAGATTTTTGTCAAAATTTTATTTCTATAGGAAACTTTGTCAAAAATTTATTTCTTTAGAAAATTTTGTCAAAATTTTATTTCTATAAAAAATTTTGTCAAGATTTTATTACTATAGAAAATTTTGTCAAATTTTTATTTCTGTAGAAATTTTTTTCAAAAAATTATTTCTATAGAAAATCTGTGAATTACCCCTTAGTTGGAGAGGAGTATCTTGCAAAATCTACCAAAACATCAAGAATTCTACCAATCTACCAAGCAGTAAAAAATCTACCATTTTTATGTTGAATTCTACCAACTGTGGCAACCGTGGTTGACGAACCTCTCTGAAGAGCAAACTTCGTTTAAAATTTGTTAGTATAAGCATATATATCACCCATATAAACCGATCCCCATATTTAATTTGATCCGGTAGAAATTTGGTATGAGATGTTAGTCCATGTTGGTCCATAATTATATATAGCCCGCATATAAACCGATCCCCAAATTAGCCTTACGGAGCCTTTTCGAAGAGCAAATTTTTCCTATTTAAAAACCAAGCAAAAATTAGTCCATAATTATTTATAGCCTAACCTAACCTACTAAATAAAAAATTTAATTATTTTATTGTCTATAAACATTAAAAAAAATCCATCAAAATCGAATTTATTTCATTTTCTACAAGCATGTAAATCTTTCAGATGAAGCCCAATGATGGTCTCCCAGACAAGATTTGCGAGAAATGCATTAAGATTCTCAAATATGCGGTCTATTTTCGGAGAACGTGCCAAGAGTCGAATGCAAATCTCCAAACAATTATACAGCGTACAAAATCTGCTAGCAACATATTCAAAAAAGAACGTTCCATGGATATTTTGGAAGAAGATATCGTAGATGAGCTATTATATGATGATGAAGAAAACGAAGATTTGGGTCAATCTTCAATAATTGATAACGGTGATGATGGCGGCGGCGAGCAAAGAAAAACGACAGAAGTCCGTAGTAAAAATAATGATCACAAACCGAGTCAAATCTATAAGCCACAAATGAGTAAAACTAACGAAAACTTAAATGAAAAGCAACAAAAACCAGAAAAACTCTTGGGAAATGAAGTCGATGGGGCTGAGGATAAGGAAATGGTCGTAGAGGAAGATGATTCAGACAATAATACATCTAAAAATGCTTCCTCCAGAGAAAAACAAGATGCTAGAGAAAGATATGAAAATATTAAGTTCCATGCAGACAATATTGTTTGTAGACTTCTTGTCGATTCAATGCTTGAAAATGATGATGCTAGCGATGAATATGAAAATGGCACCTTCAATGAACAAATGTCACCACAAGGATCAAATATGAGAGATCAAAATGACGACGACGACAAAGACCTCTATTACATAATAAATACAATGAAAAATAACGATAATGAAAACCAGAATGATCGGGAATCTAAAGATGAGTGTGAAGATGACCATATTGATTTCGCACCTGTCGAAGATGATCATCAAGACTTACAACATGAATTGGAGGAGAACCAAGATACAGATAATTTAAATGATAATCAAAGCTATGTCACTTCAACGGTTGTTACCAAAGAAGAGATTGATTTTGACGAAGAAAATTCCAATAACTCACAAAGCATAGATTCCGAATATATAATAGATGAATACATTATTGATGAGTGCCAAAGTGATCAAGATAACAATTCAACGTTAAAATCCGAACTGGGTTCGTCAACAACAAAAAACCAAAATGCGTTGCAAAAGTTATCCAAGAATATTGTCGTACGAAGTGCGAAAAAGTCTATAATGTCAATGGAACAAAAACATCGCAGTTCGGAACGCTCACTAAATAATACAACACCCAATGTATGTGAAATTTGTGGAAATTGTTTTTCCACACGCCAACAAATGAATATACATATGAAAATACACCGACAAGAAAAAACACATGAATGCGAGTAAGTATTGAAATTATCTCAAATTTTAAAAAATTGAATATTTTCAAAAATTGCTTTGTATCGTCTACTTATCATTAATTCATCGTGGTTATTACAAAAGACCGACACACCAATAAACATGAAGATCTAAAATTCCAAAATCTTATTTGGCACAATTTTTATTTCTATAGAAAATTTTGTCAGAATTTTTATTTCTATAGAATTTGTCAAAATTTTTTCTAAGAAAATTTCAAAATAATTCATAGAAATTTGTCAAATATTATTCATAGAAAGATTTTTGTCCAAGACATTTTATTCTATAGAAATTTTGCAAATTATTTCTTTAACAGAATTTGTCAAATTTATTTCTAGAATTGTCAAAATTTATTTCTTAGAAAATTTTGTCCAAATTTTATTGTCAATATAAAAATTTGTCAAATTTATTTCATAAAAATGCAAAAATTTTATTTCTATAGAAAATATTTCAAAATTTTATTTCTATAGAAATTTGTCAAGATTTTATTCTTAGAAAACTGTCAAAATTTATTTCCTATAGAATTTGTCAAAAATTATATTTATACAAAGATTTGTCAACATTTTTTTCCTGTAACAGAATTTGTTCAAAATTTATTTCTACGGATACAAAAACTTTTGAAAATTTTCATAAATTTTCAATTTTGACATAATATTCTATAGAAATATCAAATTTTGACAAATTTTCTATAGAATAAAATTTGACAAAATTTTCTAGAAATAAATTTGACAAAATTTCTATAGAAATAAATTTGACAAAACTAAGAATAAAATTTGACAAAATTTCTATAGAATAAAATTGACAAAAATTTCTATAGAATAAATTTGACAAATTTCTAATTCAATTTAGTTTAAAATATTTCTTATAAGAAAATTTAAGTCAAAATTTTATTTCCTATAGAAAATTTGTCAAATTTATTTCATAGAAAATTTTGTCAATTTTAATATTCTATAGAAAATTTGTCAAAATTTATTCTATAGGAAATTGCAAAATTTTATTTCATGGAAATTTGACAAAATTTATCTATTTCTGGATGATTATCGTTGACATTTATTATTTATCGTAAAATTCACACCCCCTTTTTTCACCATTTAACAAGAGTGTGAAGTGTGTACACCAAGAACAAACCTTGAAACGCGTTTGACGAAGTAAACGCAAATTGGAAATAAAAATAAAGAAAAACATCATACTATGTTTTTAATCGACTATAGCCGA
>PGFW01063866.1:8627-20376 GCA_003123925.1 Haematobia irritans | reverse complement strand
ATAAGGGACCCTCAGATTTGGCTGTGGAGCCTCTAAAAGAGGCATATTTCATTCCAATCGGCTGAAATCTTGATATATGTGGTTGGTATATGGTCTCTAACAACCATTGCCAAAAAACCTTGGTCAACATCGGTCATTAATTATATATATAGCCCCCATATAAACCGATCCCCGATTTGGGTTGCGGAGCCTAAAAGAGGAGCAAATTTACTCCGATCCGGCTTGAAATTTGGTACATGGTGTTGCGTATTATCGGTCTCTAAACAACCGGCGCATGAAAATTGCGTTCACATCGCGTAACATAATTAAATATATAGAAACCCCCATATAAAACGATTCCCAGATTTGCTTGCCGAGCCTTCAAAGAAGTAGAAGAAACATTTCATCCGATTCCGGCTAAATTGGTAGCATGGTGTTTTATATGGTCTCTAACAATCATGCAAAAATTGGTCCACATCGCCCGTCCATAATTATATATTAGCCCCCATATAACCGCATCTCAGATTTGGCTTTGGGAGCCTCAAAGAGAAGCAAATTTCATCGATCCGGCTGAAAATTTGCGTACATGATTGTTGGTATATGGTCTCTAAACTACCATGCAAAAATTGTCCACATCGCGTCCATAATTATACTTATAGCCGCCCATATAAACCGATCCCAGATTTGGGTTGCGGGCCTCAAAGAGAAGCAAATTTCAATACCGATCCGCCTGATAATTTGGTACATTATATTGGTATATGGTCTCTAACAACCATGCAAAAATTGGTCCACATCGGTTCATAATTATATATAGCCCCCATATAAACCGATCCCCAGATTTGGCTTGTGAAGTCTCCAACAGAAGCAAATTTCATCCAATCCGGTTGTTATTTGGAACATGCGTGTTAGCTTATATTGATCTTTTAACAACCGTGGCAGAAATTGTCCATATCGGTCCATAATTACCCCTATATAGCCTCCCATATAAAAACGTTCTCCAGATTTTGACCTCCGCGAGCCTCTTGGAGTTAAAAATTCATCCCGATCCGGCTTCAAATTAGCGAACGTGGTGTTAGTAGATGCGTCGCTAACAACCATACCAAAATTGGTCAATGACACAAAAAATTGGTCCATATCGCCCCGTTCATAGCTGCGTTGCACTAGAGCCAAAAATAATCTAACAAATTTTTATTTCTATAGAAAATATTTGTCAAAAATTTTATTTCCTAGAGAAAATTTGTTTAAAATTTATTCGGTTCATAATAAAATTTTCATCATTGTCAGAATTTTATTTCTATAAAAAATTTTGTCAAAATTTTATTTCTATAGAAAATTTTGTTCAAATTTTATTCGGTTCATAATCTGGGTTGCCACTCGAGCCAAAAATAATCTACCAAGATTTTATTTCTATAGAAAATTTTTTTAAAATTTTATTTCTGTAGAAATTTTTGTCAAAATTTTCTTTCTATAGAAAATTTTGTCAAAATTTTTATTTCTATAGAAAATTTTGTGAAAATTTTATTTCTATCGAAAATTTTGTTAAAATTTTATTTCTACTTTTTCAAACTGAATTATATACGTATTGGATCGATCTTTTTTGATTTAATATATACCACGTATGGACTTACATGCAATTTAGATGTGGATTGGACAGTGTTAGAAGAAAGTTTCTAAGCCAAATCCATGATGGAGGTACATAAGCTTCGCCTGGCCCCGAACTTACGGCCGTATATACTTGTTTAATATTTGGATGGGAAGGGGGACCTCTCCCTTGCCAACTTTTTGGAAATTGGAACAAAATTATCCGATTTGCTTGAAATTTTCAGGGTAGGTTGAAGGGGGCGTCTAGGCAAAGAACAGCTACTTTCTTTTTCGATATTTGGTCGAGGAGGGAGCCTCCCCTTTGTACACTTTTTTTTAAAGTACAGAAAAAAAATCTAAAAATTTGCTCGACTTACGGAAATTTTACGGGAAGAGAAACTTGCCGAGAGGGACTATGAAATTTTATATGAGGTATGTGATTTTTTAATATTGGTCGGGGAAAAATAAAAAGGCACAGGAGACCTCCTTTCTATTCAGGTCCCACACCGTTTTGAAACAATTTAAATTCTTTTCCAATTTACTTGAAATTTACACAAGCGCTTAGGGGAAGCGTTACGAAATCAATTGGATGTATTTGATTTTTGGGGTTTTGGAACCTTCTCCTTAGCCCTACACTATTCAAACTTGAAGGAAAGTTAACAGATTTTGTTGGAATATGCAGAGAAAGTGGCCCTTTACAAAAATAAAGCAAAATCTAACCTTCTCCGATTTACTTGAAATTGGGAGAAGATGATTAAAATTTATACAGGGTACATGATCTCGATGTTGGTTGGAGATGGGGAATAGTGAAGTTGGTAGTTTTGTTTGAAATGAAATATAGGCTACAGGAGATTTACGATATCTGGTCGGGAGGAGCGTAAGGATGGGGGGGTCCCTATTGCCCAATTTTTTGAAAATAGAAAAGCGTAGAGGACTGTTGATTAACATTACGAACTCTGTAACCATTAATTTTTTATGATTTTTTCACAGGTTTCTACCAGACTTTTTTAAGTAAAAAACTTAAATTTAAAAATGAAGTTGACAGGCAAAACGTAGAGGGTGCTTCATTTTCGCATGATGTTGGGCAAAGGCATGTTGTCCGTTCAAAACACTTTAACAACACGCTTGAATATTCACAGGAAACTTTAGAAGTTTCTCCGCACGATTTGAATACAGAACAAAACACAAAAACTAAAAATTGGTTTGAAGCGGAACACCCCCTAACCGACGTTTGTTAAAGCCGGCTCCTGTTTACTGTCTGCATAACCGCCTATTTCTGTTTATATTAACGAAAAAGCAAGTAGTCGAAATGTACGGAAACCATGTGTGGAAATCATGGAGTGCAATAAAATTCAGTAGCTTCAGTTTGTGCCCAGACTTCCCCTGACCCTTACACGCAAAAGAAAAAAAAAACGTTTGGAAACGTTTTTCTTTTTGTTTAGAGTTTTTTGAAATGCTTCGAACAATCCGTTAAACTTTTATCCACCAAAAAAAATTCGTTTGTTAACAAGAATTTTTTTATGTTTTCAATAAAAAAAGTTATTTTTTTCGAAACAACAAAAGCGACTGTATTTCGTTTATATTCAACCACTGTTCCTTCTTGACTTTAGGTCTTTAATAAGACACATTTTACAGTTCAAAATTTAATAAAACTACAATCTTATGTTGAACATTTTTTCGGAATTCTTCCGAACATATCTGGAATATATGTAAAAAAAAAAAAAAAAACAAAAAAAACTTTGTTCGAAGCAGGCACTTAGAACCCACGACCCTTGCATGCAAGCGGAGTAGCATAAACCATTGCTCCACGGTTGCCAAACTAAATGTGCTTTCTGCTAAAATAAAAACTTGTTTATTCGGTTCGTTGGGGCGCCGCAAAGCTATGCTATATAAATGTAAACTTATATGGATAAATCTTCCATTGATGACCATTAAAGTACTTAGCTCAGTGCGCTTTAGTGTGTTGGCTTACAAAAGTGCATTGGTCCGCGGTTCGATTTACTCCGTCCAGGCGAAAGGCTTAAAAAAAATTTAAAAATTATAAAAAAAAAAATATTAAAAAAGTGTGTAAGAACTAAAAAACCTCGTGGATGCTGAGGAAAAATGTAATTAGCAAGAAAACAATGTTTGTTTTTTTTTTGAGTCTGTTCTTTATGAAATTTGTTTTTACATCCTGGAAAAGAATTAAATCGATTTATCACAAAAAAGTAAATTACTTTTCTTTTCCAAATACACTTCCTTACAGCGAAAAGCAAATGAGAAACTAACTTATGTTGTCTAAAATTGCGTGTACTCTTTAAAAGATGTTCAAATCTTTCGAATTTGTTTTTCAGATTGAGGATATGTTGACTAAGTAGTTAACGGAAAATATTGCTTCGGAAGGAGCAGCAAAAATTCAGCCCGGGATACCAGTATTTTCATATAATTAGCATTTCTTTGACAGTGCATAGTTTCTTTGATTTACAACAGAAAAAAAACATCAAACAATATTTTTTCCAATTCGAATTTTAAATGAATTAAAAACAAGAATTCAATTAAAAATTTAATTATTTCGAAAACAAATTGTAATCAAATAAAAAACCTTTCACGAAAATTCATGGTTATCAATTATTGTTTTCATTGGATTTTAATTGCGTTTGCCCGAATACATTTTTTTAGCCCTTTAAATGACCTTAAAGTTGCCTGTGGGAAGGTTTTTGTGTGCTTTGAGACTAACTGATCAGCGTTGTTTTTGTTTGTGTTCATATGTTAAAACTGTATCGGTATCGAAAGCTTCAAGTGTTTTCTACAATTTGAATAAAAAAAGCTTAATTTGCGTTGCCATATTAGAATATTTTTTTCATTAGTACGGGACGTGCCTTTCAAGTTGGGAAAATTACATTGGATATGAAAACCTAGAGCCAAAAAGATTGGAAAATCAATGCATATTGAACAAATTTGAACTTCGATTGGGAATGTTCCAGTGACGAAGGAATGCGCGCGATGATATGGAAAGACATATTTTGCAGCTGCTCGGGAAACAATTTGGATGGAATCGCCATAAAGCAGAGGAAGCCATAGATGATCGGCCTCCTTGACAACATACTGGTGGATTAGCACTGATTATTGGCTCTTTATTATACATTTTGGTTTTTTAGACGTCCACGTTAAATGGCATGGGAGTAAAAAAAAAAAACTTTTCCTGAATCACGTCATGATCCATCCACGCTCACGATAAAATTCACCGTTCGCTATAAAATCATCGGTCACGATAAAATTCATGGTACATGAATAAAATTCACACTCACGGCTAATAACAGAGACACAAAAAATCATACTCACGAACCAAATTCACGTTCACGCATTAAACTTCAAGCTCGCCCGCATCTTAGTCACCTTCAACTATTTAATTCACGCTTAAGACATTTAATAGCTGTGAGTTACGAGAAATTTTTCGCTTGAATTATGAAAACATTTCTTCATTTCGTGAATTGCGTGAGTCCTGTGAATAGCTAAGACGCTTCTTTAAAATGACTTCAACATGATTTAAACAGTACCTAAAAAAAACTTAGGATACCTTTGAAAATTCGGGGTCGAAAGGGTTATGTGGATCATTATTTTTTTAATTGGCATTTTCAATTTCAATTAAAAAGTAATTTGTTCAATTAATTTCGTGATTGAATACAAAAAAATGATGTGCATATTCCTACAGTGATCTAAAGATGTGTGATAGTGAAGAGACTTCTTCTGAAATGAGAACATCAAAGTAAGCATGTTCGGCCAGGCCAGAAATCTTATGTACCCTCCACCAAGGATTGTGTAGAAAGTTCTAGTAAAGACTGTCATTCGCAATCGAATTAGGTTGTGACAACACTTGCAGGTATACCACGTTCTTCATTTCTCACATAAAAATCATTATTTCTGAACCGTTGAAACCATCTTTTGCATATTCTGATAGAGCATGTTCACCATTCGACTCTGTTCACAAAAAATGTTTCCTATCGCAGACCTTTGTATCTTGACGCCCCTCACTTCGATTACCGTATACCTGGTATATAAAGGACAATACAATTCGCCGCCCGGCAGTTGATCGGCTTTGTATAGAGAAGTCTTATAATATAATTATAAACCGATCATGAACCAATTTTCACACGGCTAAATGCGAGAAGCAATTATTATTAAATCCATCGGAATTTGAAGTTTGTTTCTCCATGAGGATTCCACAATCATATATGGGGGATATAATTATGCAACGGATATAGACCAATTTTGCTTGATAGTTAGAAGCATTTGTTCTATACATCACTTTACCAAATTTCAAAACTGAATCGGATTTAAAATTTTGCTCCTCCAAAGGGGTTTCGCCAAGCCAAATCTGGGGCGGTCATTATAAAACGTGGTATTCACTTAACTAATGAGATGCCTGGCACAGGAACATACCGGGGAACTGCGAAGCGGGTGAGTTCCAGGGGAATTAGAATCTGTTGTTTATGCCTCTGGCTACCTGGAAGTTCATACTGCTGAGAGAGATTGTGATGATGGCGAATGTTCGATGAGAGAATTGCAAGGGTTGCATAAGACACCAAGCAAATATATGCTAAAGTTTTTTCAAGAAGTCAGATATCACTCCTAATGTTTTTGCAATAACAGATCGCTCACTGGCTGTGAATATTATGACTACAAATTGGCCGTTGAGTATTATGATACTCGTGAAATGTAATTACAATACCTCTGCTGGTGCAGTGTTCCTGCATTTTTTGTCAGAGCATATAGCTTTAGATTACTACTACTTAGAGAAACTTTAAAACACTCAGAAAACAATAGAAATTAAGCACATATTCTCCCCAGTTTAATTTTCATGGGAGTAACAGCTCCAATGAAATAAATTATTCTCATAACATATCCATCATTGCAATTTTTTAATTCAGGTTTCACTAGTAGGCGCCACGCTGCCACTCAATTGCGGTCTATACGTTGAATGTCCCCCAATTTCAACTAATCCATGAAAAATTTTCTTCCACTAAAAGCGTGGAAATTTTTAAAAGCCATGATTATAACAGTCAATAGTAATTATTAACACGCATTACTGTTTATATTTTTCATCCAAGTAATGCCTTTCCATTTTCATGTGTTGTAGTGTTAATAAACCCCACAGATGATGATGATGGAAATCTCTATAAGCTAAGTGGAAATTATTTAAAATTGTTTATGTTTTCTCTGAGCAATTCAATGACCGATTATTTTGATGGTTGTTGACCAGTAAACTTTATAAAATGGTGCCTTCTCAGGGTCTCTCATAAAATGCCATCGTACAAAAAAAATAAATATTTTTCAATCAAGAAATTAAATGATCCAATTGAAATGTCTTCAATTAAGAAAATTATAGTATCAATCACAGAATTAATTAGAAGTAAAGAATATAATTGATTAGAAAATTAATTGATTTATTTTCAGTTACTTGGCAAAAAGCTATTTTTAATTGATGTAGGTCGAATGCGTATTGCAACAATGGGCTCATATCGGACTACTCTTTATGCTATTCAGCCCATATAAAACGACCCCCAGATCTGGCTTGCGGAGCCTTCTTTGAGGCAGCAAAAGTTCCACCCAATATGGTTGAAATTTGGGTTGCGTGGTTTCTTAGTATAGTATTTAACAATCATACAAAAATTAGCGTCCATATCAGTCCATAATTATATATAGCCCCCCAACATACAACCGCTCCCCAGTTTGACCTACGGAGCTTTGGCAGGAGCGCAAAATTCAATCATTGGACCTAATATGGAAAAGTATGCAACTTAAATTTTTAGGACGTCGGAATTTTACGCAATGTTAAAGACAAAATTCTTTTAAATAATTACATTTAGAATTAAAGAAAGATTACAATCCTTGCTTCATAAATTTTTTTCATTAAATTTTTAGGATTTATATTAGGCTTAAAAGTTGTGGCGTCTTTGAAGTAAGCCCAAATTTTCCTTTAAAATAAGAAAAACAGTTTTGATTTAAAGTAATTGTCTTTAACTCAACTGACATATGGAATTTTTAAATTTTAAGATAAAGACGCCTTTCAAATATAGTGCTAAGAATTTATTTTAAGGATTTTCATCTTTTGGTTTAACGATTTTTTAGATTAAGAACAAACAGTTTTATTTGAGTACCTGGCACAATTTAGGAAAAAATTTGAAACTGGAATATGAATACCTTTATTAATATATCGCAAAGAGGAGATAAAAAAATCGTATGATGAGGAGATCTGTATCAATTTAATTTTATCGATCCTAGATGTTAAAGCCCAGGGAGGTCGTGGAAATGTCTTTATTTTTAAAGGAAGCCGCACTCTTTGCGTTTCGGAATCAATACTGAAAATTTCTTAAGCGAAAGGTCAAAATCATTTGGATCCAAGTAAATTTTTGAGTTGGGTCTCTGACAACCTTTTTGAAGCCCTCTTAGGAGCAAATTTTATCCGATTCATTTTTGAAGATTTTGTGTTTTGTGATCGAAAGAATATGGACGCTAACAACCAAACTAGGTCCATACTCGAGTCATATAGTTATTATATAGCCCTCAGATAAACCGATACCCCAATCACACAAAAATTGGTCATATCGGTTTCATAACAGTATAACATATAAGCCCACCATATTTCAATTCTGACTTTCTAATTACGCGCAAAAGCTCTTTTTTTTTCAAAAAAAAATAAAATCGGTTCGTAATCTATTTATAGGACTTTGCTATATATACCTTTTTATACCCGTCCACCACTAGGATGGGGGGTATATTAACTTTGTCATTTCCGTTATGTTAACACATCAAAATATTGCTCTAAGACCCCATAAAGTATATATATATTACTGGGTCAGTGGTGAAATTCTGAAGTCGATCTAAGCATGCTCCGGTCCGTCCGTCCGGTCTGTTTGAAATCACGCTAACTTCCGAACGAAACAAGCTATCGACTTTGAAACTTGCACAAGTTTTGTTATCTGACGTAGGTCTGATGTAATGCAAATGGGACCATAATCCGGTCCACTTTTTACGTATAGCCGCCCATCTATTAAAACGGAAGCCCCCCAAATTGGGCTTGCAATTGCTTCTAGAAAGAAGCAAATTTTCATCCGATCCGGCTAAAATTTGGCTACATGGCTGCTTAGTATGTGGTCTCTAAAAACATTCCTGCAAAATGGTCCATATCGGTCCACTTATTAGTATAGCCCCCATATAAACGGACCCCCAAATTAGCCTTGCGATTGCTCTAAGGGAAAGCAAATTTATCCATCTCAGGCTGAAATTGTACATGGTGTTAGTATATGGTCGTCTAACAACCATGCAAAAATTGGTCATATGAGTCCATTATTACGTATATAGCCCCCCATATAAACGAGACCCCCAAATGGCTTGCGATTGGTCTAAGGGCGATAGCAAATTTCATCCGATCCGGCTGAAATTTGGTAACATCGGGTGTTAGTATATGGTCTCTAACAACCATGCAAAAAATATATCCATAGCGCGTCACTTTTACGTTATGCCCCCATATAAACGACCCCAAATTTGGCTTGCCTGCGATTGCTCTTTTTTTTATGGCCAACATCGGCCCATAAATTATATATAGCCCGGAGCCTCTTAGAGGAGCAAAATTCATTCCGCATCGTTTGAAATTTTGCTGTACGTGTGTTAGTATATGGTCTCTAACAAACCATGCAAGAATTGCGTCATATCGGTCTATAATTTATATATAGCCCCCATATAGAAATCGCCGTCCCCAGATTTTGTCCCTCCGCGAGCCTCTTAGGAGGTAGCAAAATTCATCCGCATCGTTGAAAATTTGCAACGATCCGGGTGTTAGATATAGGGCCGTAATATTCAATGCCAAAATTGGTCCGTATCGTCTATAGTTATATTTAGCCGATACCCAATCACACACGTTCATAATCATCGTTGCCACTCGAGCAAAAAATATCTACCAAAATTTTATTTTTATTAGAAACATTAGTTCAAAATTATTTCTATCGGAAAAAATTTTGTCAAAATTTTTTCCAAATTTATTTGTATAGAAATTGTATTCAAATTTCATTTCATATAGAAAATTTTTCCAAATTTTAACTTCTATAGAAAATGTTGTCAAAATTTAATTTTGTTAAAATTTATTTCTATAGGAACTTTTAAACTTAATTATATTACGTATTTAATGGCCCTTTATTTAGTTTAATATATACCACGGTATGGACTATGTGGGTATATATTACGGGTGCTTAGGGGAAAAGTTTTAAATACCTTGCCATCGGCAAGGTGTTACCGCAATCCAAAGTTAATTCGAATATTGGATGACCAGTCTTCAGCTAGAAGTTTCTACGCAATCCAATGGTGGAGGGTACATAAGCTTTCGGCCTGGCCCGAACTTACTTACGGCCGATATACTTGTTTGTATTGTATACATATCCACGTTAGGATTAACTTTCAATTTAGAAGACGATGTTTAAGAAGATTTTAATACCTTGGCCATCGGTACAGTATTACCACACCCATAGTATTCGATTGTGGCTACAAGTCTTTAGTAGAAGTTTCTACGCAATTGCATAGGTGGAGGGGTACATAAATTTCGCGCTTTAGATGAGTTTATTACAATGTACATGAATTTAGCACTGTTTCGACTGGGCTCGCTCATGGATGCATCGCACATTAATGTGAGTTTGCCATGATGCGTAAGCAAGTGAAATTGAAATTTGTGCAAGAATATTATAAAGCATATACTGATATCAAGTACCACAATTGAACCGGCTCAGATAAAATTTTCTCCTCCAGGAGGCTGCAGAAGTCTAATCTGGAGATCGGTTTATTGGAAACTTTATATAATTACTGACCGATTTTTTTTAGTTTGGAGTCAACTCCAAGACGTTTCCTAAATAAGTTAACCTTAGCAATTTTTTTTTTTAAATAAATTTGACACAGGTATAAGCTTCTTATGGCAATTGGGCGGATCATAATTATTTTCATGCAATCTTGGGCTGAATTAATCAATTTAGATTGTGTTGCAAGTACCTCCTCCCCGCTGTAATGAATCAAAACAATCCACATTTTGACAAATTTTTTATACAATAAATTCTTTGTCCGATTGCCCCCAACCGTGAGGTCAATTACGGTTCATATTCCTTTTAAGCTTTAGCATATTTCTATTGTAAATGATATTCGGGGCAAAAATACTGGCATATGTATGAACATACGCGAATACAAGTGTATTCTCTATTGTCATAAATGCACAAACACACACACACATAGATATTCATATAATACACTTGAAAAGTAACATGAAAACAATGTTTGCTAGGGGGAGGGGGGTGGAATAACCAATATGAAAAAGGGAGATTAATAGCACCCGTTGTCTTCAAAAGACAATAGCCGAAAAACAGGATAATGACACCCACTAAATTGCAGGCAGGACAATAAACGCATCAACCAAATCATCTTCCAATCTCCATCTCCAGCCAGTCAGTCAGACAGACGGTCAAGTTAGCTAGTAAACATAAACCACCCAATCTACAAGTCTCCTTCTTCAAATGCTTGGTCACAGAGGTAGAGAATTGAAGGGAGTACAAAAGTACAACAAATCATTTATTCGCATGACTAGAATGATCCTTATTTGAGCAATTGTTGGACGATTGTGTCTTCTGGCTTAAGGCATTCGCGTGAGGCTTTTAATAACGGATTATTTCGCTTGTGGGGTGTTTTTATCCTTTGCTGGGAGTTATTTTCTGCTGGCTATTATAACTGGCATTGGTGGTGGGTTATGTGGCTTGGATGCTTTCCATCGACAACAATTTTGTATCTGTCTGAGAGAGTAATGACTCTAACCATGTTCATTATGCTTCGAACTCCCTTTGCTGGTGTATGTCGGTTGAAGTTAATGTTCATTGGAAACACTTAGCTTGTTGCATTTCCACGAGCTTCGCCTGTTCTTGATTACCCAAATTTAATCTCTTAAATTGATAACATTTTGTCATGTTTCTATTGATTAATTATGGTTCATTCTTTGGAAGAATTGTCCTAACTCACGTTTTAGGTATTAGCTTTCCAACTTAACATCCAACATTTAAAGAAATGAAATCAAAAATCTTTCAGGGGAGCCTCAAAAATATCCCACGAATTTTCTAAAAGGGAAAGTGACTTCCAATCTATGAAAGGTATCGACATTTACTTTATGCACTACGAATTATAAAGA
>PGFW01063836.1:7894-22042 GCA_003123925.1 Haematobia irritans | reverse complement strand
GCCCGCCACCGCGGCCTTCGGGGCGCGGGCAGTAAAGTAACAATATTTACATATTCAGTGAAAAATTCAATAAGATGATAGAATCACACATCTGCCAGAGAGGCTTGAAACTCAATGCTAAGAGGAACCGATCATTTCTAGATGGCCTACAGTGGACGTTAATCCTAATCCTGGATTACTAGTGTCATCGCATGGGAATAATACCACTCAAAATCTTTACGATGCCTCAACATCACACTGTCGGCCCTACTATAACTCTAATGTTCAACATCACTCCTCCGTTGTATAAGAGCAAAACCAAAACCCATCATACCAATGAAGATTCTTCTAAAGTCTGTATATAAAGTACTTTACATCATACTTTATGTTCAATTCTTCCATTGCTCATTTAATTACTTCCAGAAAATCTACTTATTCAATTAACAATGTTCAAAGACAATATCAAATTTTCTTCGGGATTTTTCTCTACATGATGCACGTGTTATAATAACAAAGTCGTAAGATTTACAAACATGAAAGAATAAAACTAATCATCAATAAATTTTCAAATAAAATTTCAACCATAATTATTGTACTCGAGAGCCGACTAGGGGACTAAGCTAGGTAAACGAGACTAAATATTATATACTATTGTTTATTGCTAGTTGTATATTATATTAGGTAAATTTTGAATAAATAAGACAAGACAAAAAAAAAAAAAAAAATAAAACAAAGTCTAGTTGCTTTAGGATTTATGATGTGATGGACAGGAAAACATTTCTAGCATAGAAATACTATATTACTTCATAAGTCCAGTAGCACTATCGATTCGTTAAAGAGCTGAAATATTTAAACAGAATTGACTCTTTGTTTTTTTTCGAAAAAGCTGAAGTAGTTGGAAAAGTCGATTGCAAAATTTGACAGACGCTTGCCAGAATTTTCCATCTTGCTTATTATATTGTTTTTGCGTTGCAATACCGCAAATTTACCGCAATTAGTATGATTTCAGAAAATAATTTACTTTAATCAATTTATCGTTTCATGTGAATAAGCTACTATCTATGATAAGTTTGTAACTATTGATATTAACTCCCGTGTTTATTGTTTCTAGGAAAAATGTGGTAATGCCACCTGTTCAGTGACAAGCTACACGCAATCTTCAGCAAGAATTGATAGCCAGGATCAAAATGTGGCGCAGATTTTGGGAGTCGAAACATCGTCAAGCGTTACCACAATAAAGGACTTGCCTGTCGACAACATTTTTGCTTTTGGACCCTCAAGCGTATTTCTTAAACCAGGCCCTTGCACTCATCTTTTTTATACAAGGAGAAAATGTAATGTAGCTTCGGCATATTAATCTATGTGATATTGTTCGAAACACTTATATTCGATTTCCTTGAAGCTAAAATGCAGCAATGAAAATGCCTAAATGCTAAATTTTTACCTATACCTATGGCTTATACAAATAATTAATATTCTATTTAACATACATACAATATTTCATATAAATAAGTGATAGTGCAAAATTTATATATGTATAAAACTTGTATTTAATACGACAAACATTTAGCATTTAAAAAAATATGACAAGATAATAACGTTGCGGACACAAGCGGAGTCGCGGTGTCGGCAATTTTGTCTCAAATATATTGCCTATATCTTGTAAATTTTATGCACAGTACTACACAACTTCAAGATTTTATGCATCATTATATTGTAAGGGCTTTAAATTGTGAACCCTTTACTGATAATAAGAAGATTTTATTAGTAAAGCCTCATACTGTCTGCGACAAAAATGACAAAACAAAGCATGTATCTGTATAAATTATTGAACGTTGTTTTCTCATTCATAGACCATTCAAAATGACTGGTATATTAAACTTATTTACCTTTTCAGAAAAGCCCAACACAAGGCCACCGTTTTGCATAAGAGTTGCCGAAACTTGCCATAACGCAGAGG
This sequence comes from Haematobia irritans, assembly GCA_003123925.1. Classification (NCBI taxonomy): domain Eukaryota; kingdom Metazoa; phylum Arthropoda; class Insecta; order Diptera; family Muscidae; genus Haematobia; species Haematobia irritans. The sequence continues at coordinate 20,103 of PGFW01063836.1, read as the reverse complement.
CAAAATAGTCCAAAGCATACATATTCAACAAATACACTAGATCTTGTGATAAGGTCCAACTCTGCGTAATAATAATGGGCCAAAATGCATGATTTTTTTTAAATTTTATATTATTGCCACCAAAAACTCTTTAATCGGCTAATCGGGCGGTCCCTATTAGTGATGTTAAATTGTTCTTTTTTTTTATTCTTGTTTTTTAATATACTTGTATATTGTTATACACAAACACTAAATTGATGTCTTTCTTTCAAATTTTCAGAAAAAAAAACAAAAACAACTTTATGCTGTATGTGTACGGGATGTGTCACACACAAGAAAACAGTTGAGATTTTGTTTAATTATAAGATTATTAAAATATAGCTCTAAAAAGTCGTAAGTCACCATTTTTACAATCGTCTGCCCAACACACCATTCTAATGTGGTTTACAATGTTTTTCTGTTCTTTCGTTTCTTTCATTAGCTTAAAGTGTTACAAGAGAAAAGAGACCATGGATTGTATCTTATTCGAAAACTCAGGATGGCAAAAAGAGGTTGATGGCAAACATATTAAACTAAAACATATTAGCGAAACATTATTTTTTTCATAACAATCCTTGTCACTTTCCATTTCCGTACTACTACAGGCGTTAAATCTGGTAGAATAGAATTATCTTAGTAAATTCTAAGCTAGTATGCATAGATTCGAATTTAATTGCAAAATTATGCATGATAATTTATGCAAAAATATTAAACTCGCAAAACGAGGGAATATAGTGTTCGTACACATTAAAAATTCGAAATAAAGTTAGCTAATTTAAGCTTAACATTGATTTTTTTATTCCTATTTATTTATATTCATTCACATCCACAAGATATTACAAATGCTTTTAAATTACAGTATTGCTGATTAATGTTGGTACCATTTACATTTCGCTATCATTTAAAGTTACAATTACAAACTCAACAATTATAATACAAATTCACAGCAAACTAGAAATAATTTTATTCATAATCATTAAAAACAACAAAAATGAAAACAAAATAGCAGCAAAAACCGACAGACAGCTACAAGAAAATAGCTGTGTATAAGGTTATTTATTAGTGTTAGCCCCAGAAAAAAAAGTCCAATTAAGGCATTCCTGAATGCACCAGTCACTGCCAATAATTGAATCGATGCAGGTAAGAGTTCCATTAGGCGAACGGGCGCTTTGAATAAGAAGTGTCAGTTCAGATTTACTAGTAGCTGATGTTGTTGTGGAATAATTAAAAATTCTCTGTTGATCTCCCAAAGCGAATTTATCATAAAAGATTATGTTGCTTTCTTTGGTATAGATAATCTTTGCAGCCAAACATTAACATTGTTATGTTTTATAGTTGCGCAAATTCCTACAGCCATAAAACATTTAGTGTAAGCACAGCACAACTATCAAGCGTTTCGATAACCGGTACACATATTCTAAAACGATTTGCATTGTATGCTGTTTCAAGGCGACGTTTACTAAAAGCATTCAAGCACTACCAAAACAGTTTCACTGCCATAAAGATTATTGCATTAAATACGTTTTCGCAAGCAGTATCGGATGTGCCCAGTGGTGTGAAATATTGTGTTTGCATAAAGAGGACGCCGAGCCATACCAAAAAATGTTCCCAGCAGTGGTGCAAAACTATGATCTTTTCCAAGTTAATTGAGGCAATTCAAAAAATGATTCCAGATTCTTATGGAACTTATTAACTCTCTCGATGGTTCATTACCAAAACTTTAACAGGTAGATCAGACGAAACGGTACGTGTGTACGATGTCTTTTTTTATCTCATGATTAATAGTTTTGCATTTATTTGATTAATATGTAGACGTTTTCTGTAGCCCATTCATTGTAATGCGTTCCAGGTAGATCCCAAACCCACATTCTCACACATTCATGTCCCGAATTCCTCATCTCGCTTAACACATCAGACTATCTTTTATCAACTCCACAGTAGCTATTTGCCACCATTCATCAGCCTCTCCCTACAGACTTCCATCCACATTGACTTCAATGCTTCCTTCCTGAAACACACCTATTCTCTTAGACAGCTCGGAAGATCCCACTTTACGTTCATAAAGCGGCAAAAAAAGGAGAGGGCCCAATATCGATCCTTGAGGTACACCCTTAGTAAACAGTTAAAGGTCTTGGAGATTGTTACCATTTCAATTTCCACAGCCTGCGTTTCGTTGCGCACAATTAGGCATGAATTCGTCTTGGACGACATGCAGCCGTGTTGAAAAATTAAAGGCAAGTATTTTCATTTTCGTACACAGTATTCTCGTGGCTCACCACCCTAGTCGAAAAACCGCTTTTAGAGTCGGTCCAATAACGTTCAGCACACGCTGACATAGTCCATTCACTCTATTGAACCAACAAATAATCATCCGCACATCAACCCAACGCTTGTGTACAAACCTGTGTTTCTGCCGGGGTGAAGCCGACTTGTTCTGCTCTCTATATAGTAAGTTATGGTTGCGTATGGCTCAGACGCGTCTGAATGTGTATAATTCTTTCCAATGCCTTTGAAAGATAAGGCCAGTAGACGATATGCGACGAATGTTCCTCTCGTACCACGATCAACACTGTCTTTAGCGGATAGGCGAAGGAATCTTAGCGTCGTTTCCAGCAGTTCTGCGGAAATGAACTCGCTTGTTGTTATGTCTTATGGTCATTTACAATTCCATGGCTTATACTCGGTCTTCAACTATAATGGCCAGACAGATTCTCTACAAAAGTTTCGGACTGCGGCATAACTACGCTTCTTATACCAAATCGCTTCGATTTTATTGACATACAACAGCGAATACGCAGCGATGGCGAATGCCCCAAGAAACTCAAAAAATCGAAAAAGGAGGAAAAACACGTCTATTTACAGATGTGGGCGTGTAGTTTGATGAGTTGTTTGTTATCGGCAAGTTTAAAAATTGTTTCTTCAGTTCATTAGGATCTGCATCAATATGTGATTGTTTGGTTGTACCGATTCCAATCTCTCGAATGGTTCTCCATCTCTTGCGCGAGTCTAAGGCCAGAACCAAGAACGTTGTTTGTAGCCTACAGTATTTAGTTTTCTTGAATAGTTGTTTGTTCACTCAACTACTTAGAGCTCGAAACTTCTTCCTTGGAATTGAAAGCATTTATAATCTTTCCAACGTTTGTATGCTTCATCACGTTTCGCAATTAATGTTTTTATAGCCGGGTTAAACCAGCCTTTCAGAGGGTCAAATTGTCGAAAAGTTTGAAGTGGCACTGAGATATTTTGTAAGTGTTTCAAGTTATTGTTCAAATATATAAGCTGATCATTTGCATTTTGAAAATTGTAGATTTGGTCCCAGTTTACATAGTGAAACTGATGTTGATATTTCATAATTCAGTTTTGAAAAAGTGTAAAACTTCTTTTGGTTTGTATTTCCAGCAGGCGGCGCGACATTAAACGTCAACAAAATTAAGTCATGTTGAGAAAACATGCCGCACAGATAAACTGTAGGCATAACATTGGCTAACCATATAGCATAATTTGATCTATATCATCCACCATGAAAATCTAGTAGCCTATTATTGTCGATGTGCAAGTGCGGTGGAGTTCAATGTGCTTTGCCAGGTGGCAGACCTATTGAGCCGAAATGAATTAGTAAAGAGTTGACTCTATAAGTATGTTTGAGTTTCCAGATCGCAGTGATTAATTAGCTATTCATTATAGTTAATGACTCAGGTGTTGCCAATGTATTTAATTAGGTTCGTACATATGGAAATCCTGGCTCTATTAGGACGGTAAATACAACCAATCAATAGCCTTTATGTGTGTTCAGTTTGACTTCAAGCAAGTTAATATTGAACTTTATCATTTTCTTTGACCGTTTGACAACTTATGAACTTATAGTTATTCTTGATATAGAATGGCCAACACCCCACCAAACAGCATCTATCGTTACGTATTAACATGGTATCCGGAAACATTCAATATGAGTCCGCGCTTAATTAAATCGTTAAGCCAGGTCTGCCGGAGATACATATATATCAATCCCTGATTGTTCGAAAATATATTCTGAATTCATCCATTTTTCTGCTCAAACTTTGCAGCATTTGATGTTTTGGACAGCATATTCATATCTATGTTTTTTTGGACAATAATCCGTTAGTAAAACAATTAACGCGTTACTGGAACCCATTGCGTATATTGATATCGGACATATTGTAACGAGTAAGCAATGCTAAACAAACTTTAGCACACTATAAGATAAGGTAACATATAATCAAAATTGAAACAATGTAGCCAAAAACATACGAGAAAAAGAAGCAATAAATGAAAAAGGCTGCGAAGCCAGAGTTAATCGGGAAGTATCACCACTATGCTTAACATAATGCATGAATCGGACGAAAAAATTTATTTGAGATCGTCTAAGTTTTCTATTAGGATTGGATCAGTATCAGATGATGTCTTAATGTATATAAGTCCACGATACGAAAAAGTGGAGGTAATGATCTTTTGCTTCTTCATTTTTATTGCAGCCTGTAATATTTTAAAGTTTAAAGATGTCAGATTTTCATTAATATATATTGGGTGGTTAGTGTCAAAACCAATGTGATGCAAACGCAATTGAGAACGATTATTCTTTCTAAACTGCGCCAGCATACGCAGTATCGAGTTTTTATCATATGATGTGAGCAGTTTTATTATGATTGTCGTGTCCCTAGTATTCCTATTACTTTTATTATTAATGCGATAGATCGCCTTATACATTGGTGTGGGGATGTTCAAAACATTACAGCCATACAACTCGAATGGTCTTTACACTAGGTTTTCTGTTCACATAAGTATCCCATTGATACGTTAAGTCCAGCAAACAGATTAAATTATTTCTGTTCTCTATTGTTGTATCTTTACAGCATTATGCCCTCATTCACGAATGCATTTTAATTCTTTCCATTCTCTTTTTCTAACATGGAGATCCTCTCTTCCAACTTTTGCATACCCTCACCGAAGTCTGTTGTATTTGGCAGTCCATTTGTTTAACAGCTTCGATTCAGCTTCGTCAATCCTTGTTAAGCATAAAACAACCAGACTCTGTTCACTCTCTTTTTATCATTAATTGTATTTGCAGTAGCAAACTTTCTTGAGAACATTGGTAGCTGCAAACGTCGGCTTTTTTGTAGTTGTCCGCACAAAGTGAATTCTTTGTCTCCCTTTTGCAGATGCGTTAGCTTTCCATAAGCCTCTTCATGTAAGTCGTTACTCACATTTTGTATTTTTCAGACAGAAGTTGTTGGTTGGTACTCACTCTCAATTTGGTCCTTTTCCATTGGTTGCTTTTTTTTTGATTCGGCTTCCAATTTTGTTGTATGTTGTGCTATCAGCTTATGATGCCATGTCTTTTTATTTTTATAAACAACAAACAAAATAAATTATTTGTTTATAAGTTGACAAGCAGGCTTCAACTCAATAAACCAAAGACACACATTGAATGAAAGTTAGTTGATCACAAAACACAGTGGACGCCAGGACACAAAAATTGTAAAAACAGTTTAAATGGTCTGAATTGGTTGACAACACGTGAGCCAATCAAAAAACACGCCTCTCTTTTTCAAGTGTTTTTGATTGCTTCCGTGTGGTCAACCAATTTCAACCATTTAAAAACTGTTTTTATACAAGTTTTTGTGTCCTTGGCGTTCACTTGTGTTGTTGATCAACTAACTTTCATCTTCAAACTGTGTGTTTTGTTTATTGAAAATTGAAGCCTGCTTGTCAACTTAATAAACAAATAATTGTATTTTGTTTTGTTTATAAAAATAAAAACATTGCATCAGTAAGCCCTATTACAACACATACACGAACCATTAACCGAATACAAAAAAAAAGCAACAATGGAAAACCAAATTGAGAGTGCATTACCAACAACAACTTCCTGTCTAGAAATACAAAAGTCGAGCTAACGAGCTTACGATGAAGGCAGCTTATGGAAAAAAGCTAACGGCATCTGCCCAAAAGGGCAGAATGGAAGAATCACTTTGTGCGGAACAACTACAAAAAAGCACACGTTTGACAGCTACCATGTCTCAAGGAAGTTTGCTACTGCAAATACAATTAATGATAAAAGAGAGTGAACAGAGTCTGCGTTGTTTATCTTAACAAGAGATTGAACGAAAGCTGAATCGCAAAGCTGTTAACAACAAAATGTGATACTCAAATACAAACAAAACTCGGTGCAGGCGGTAGGCAAAAAGGTGGAAAGAGGATCTCACAAGTTTCACTTAGAAAAAGAGAATGAAGACAATTTTAAAATGCTGCAGACTGAATGAGCCATAATGATGTAAAAGCATACCACATTAGAGAAAACAAAAATTATTTATCTGTTGCTTGCGACTTACAGTCATCAATGAGAACCTATATGTGAAAAACAGAAAAAACCATATGTAAAGACATTTCGAAGTGTATACGCTTATATGCTTTTGAAACAATACCCCACACCAATGTATAAGCGATCGTATCGCCCATTAATAATAAAGTAATAGGAAGGTACTAGGAGACACGGGACAATCATAATAAAACTGCTCACATCATATTGATAAAAAACTCGATACTGCGTATGCTGCGCGCAGTTTAGAAAAGAGATAATCGTTCTCAATGCTTTTGCATCACATTCTGTGGTTTTGACACTAACCACCCAATATATATTAATGAATAATCTGACATCTTTAAAACTTTAAAATATTACAGGGCCTCAATAAAAAATGGAGAGAAGCAGAAAGCATGCATTACCTCCCTTTTTCTTATCGTGGGACTTATATACATTGAGAGACATCACTCTGATACTGCATCCAATCCTAATTTTAGAAAACTTAGGACGATCTCACATAAATTTTTTCGTCCGCATTCATTGCAGTATGTAAACATAGTGTGATACTGACCCGATTAACTCTGCTTCCAGCCTTTTATTTATTCTTCTTTTTCTCTATTTTTTGCTACATTGCTTTCAATTTTGATTATATGTTACCTTATCTAGTGTGCAATTGTTTAGCATTGCCTTACTCGTTACAATATGTCGATATCATATAACGCAATGGGTTCCAGTAACGGCGTTAATTGTTTACTACGGATTTTGTCCAAACAAAACATAGATATGAATATCTGTCACATCAATGCTCAAAGTTTGAGAAGAAAAATGGATGAATTCAGATATATTTTCGAACAATCAGGGATTGATATAATATGTATCTCCCAGACCTGGCTTAACGATTCTATTACCGACTCCATATTGAATGTTTCCGGATACCATTTAATACGTAACGATAGATGCTCGTTTGGTGGGGTGTTTGCCATCTAATAATCAAGAATAACTATTAAAGTTCAAAAGTTGTCAAACGGTCCAAAGAAAATGCATGGAAAGTTCAATATTATACTGCTTGAAGTCAAACTGAACACACATAAAGCTATTGATTGTTGATTTACCGTCCTAATAGACCAGATTCCATATGTAGACCTAATTAATACATTGGAAACCCACCTCGCGTCAATTAACTATAATGATGTAATAAATCACTGGGCGATCTGACAACTCAAACATACTTATAGATCCAACTCTTACTAATTCTTTCGGCTCAATAGCGTCTGCACACTGCAAAACACATTGACTTCCAACGCACTTCACATCGCAGCTGAATTAATAGCCTACTAGATTGTATTCATGGTGGCATGAATATAGATTCAAATTATGCTATATGTTACCATTATTGCTACCAGTTAATCTGTGCCCATGTTTCTTCAAAAACATGACTTAATTTTGTTGACGATCTTAATGTTCCCGCCGCCTGCTGAAAACAAACCAAAGAAGTTTTACAATTTTTCAAAACTGAATTATGACAATTATTCAACATTTTTTCTTTTTCAGTTCACTATGTAAACTGGGACCAAAACTCTACAATTTTCAAAATGCAACATGATCAGCTTATATAATTTGAACAATAACTTGAAAGCACTTACAAAATATCTCTAGGCCACTTCAAACTTTCTCGACAATTTGACCCTCTGAAAGGCATTGGTTTTAACCCGCTATAAAAACATTAATGAAACGTGGTGATGAAAGCATACAAACGTGGAAAAGATTTAAATCATTTCAATTCAAGGAAGAGTTCTCCGCAGCTCTAAGACGTTGAAGTGAACAAAACTATTCAAAAAACTAAAAAACTGTACTACAAACAACGTTTTGGTTCTGCCTTAGACTCGCGCAAGAGATGGAGAACCATTCGAGAGATTGGAATCGGTACAACCAAACAATCACATATTGATGCAGATCCTAATGAACTGAAAGAACAATTTTTAAACTTGCCGATAACAAACAACTCATCAAACTACACGCCCACATCTGTAATAGGTACGTATGTTTTCCTCTTTTGTCCGATTTTTGACGTGTGCTTGCATTCGCCATCTGACGTATTCGCTAGTTGTATGTCAATAAAATCCGAAGCCGTTGGTATAAACTGTTGCCATCCGAAATTTATTAAGATCTGTCTGCCAATTTTAGTAAACCATATAACGCACATATTTAAATTACCATAATAACAACAAGCGAGTTTCCGAACTGCTGGAAACACGCTAAGATTCTTCCTATCCCTAAGAATGTTGATGGTACAGAACATCGTCCCATATCTATACTGCCTTATCTTTCAAAGGCATTTGAAAAATTATACCAATTCAGGGACCTCTGAGCCACATATCAAAACCATTAACTTCACTATATACACAAACAATCGCGGCTTCAGGCCATAATACACAGTTGTCACAGCTTGGGTTGATGTTGCGGATGAGTATTTGTTGTCAATAAGATGATGCGACTTGTCAGCGTCTCCAACGTTATTGTGACCACTCTAAAGCGTGTTCGACTGTGTTGAAGCCACGAATACTGTGTACGATAAAATGAAAATACTTCTTTAATTTTCAACAGCTGCTGTCTCACTAATTTCATCCTATTGCGGCAACGAACACAGGGCTCTGTCGGAAATTAATGCCGTACAATCTCCAACCTTTAACTGTTACTAAGGGGTGACCTCAAGGATCGATATTAGCGGGCCCTCTCCTTTTTGCCTTTATATAAATGATCTTCCGAGCTGTCTAAAGTTTCAAAAATTCATATATATGCTGATGACTGTGCAAATCTAACTTGAGTTGTTAAAAAATCCTGAGTTAACAGATGGAATCGACAAATTAAATTTGGATCTACTGAACATACATGAATGGGCTACAAGAAAAATCAGTCTACATATTAATCCAAATAAATCAAAACTATATTAATCATGAGCAGACGCACACACGTCGTTTCGTCTGAGTCTACCTGTTAAAAGTTTGGTAATGAAACCCATCGAGAGAAGTTAATAAGTCAAAGAATCTGCGGAATCATTTTTAATTCCTCATTAACTTGAAAGATCATGTTGTGCACACTGCTGGGAACATTTTGGTATTGCCTCCGTACCTCTTATCAAACACAATATTTCCACCACTGCCACATCCGCATAACTGCTTGCGAAAAAACGTCATTTAATGCCAATTAATCCCTTTTATGGCAGTGAAAACTGTTTGGTAGTGCTGATGCTTTAGCTTAAACGTTCGCCTTGAAACAGCACTACAATGCAATCGCTTAGATATGTGTACGGCTTATTCAAACGCTTTGATAGTTGTTGCGCCTTACACTAAATTCTTTAATGTGTAGCGAATTTGCGCAACTATAAAACATCACAATGCTTAATTTGCTGCAAAAAGATTATTCGTATACCAAAGAAACCAACATATCTTTATTGATAAAATTACGCTTTGGCGAGATCAACCAGAAGAATTTTAAATTATTCCACAACAAGCATCAGCTACTAGTATCTGAATGACACTTCTATTCAACGCCGCTCGCCTAGGATAACTCTTTTACCTGCATCGATTCATTTATTGCAGTGCTGCGCTGCATCAGGATTGCCTTATATGGACATTTTCTTCCTAACAACTTAATACTAACCTATACACACTATTTTTCATTGTACTGTCTGTCCGGTGTTTGCTGCATTTTTGTTTTCATTTTTGTTGTTTTTAATGCATTATGATAAAATATTTCTATGTTTGCGCTGGATTTGAATATAATTGTTGATTTTGTAATTGTAACTTTTAAATGAATAGCGAAATTGTAAATGGTACCAACATTAATCACATACTGTAATTTAAAAGATTTTGTATATCTTGTGGTATGTGAATGAATAAAATAAATAAATAAAAAATCAATGTTAGCTAAATTAGCTAACTTTATTCGAATTTTTATATGTGTACGAAACATATATTCCCTCGTTTTCGAGTTTTAATATTTTTGCATAAATTATCATCATAATTTTGCATTAAATTCGATCTATGCATACTAGCTTAGATTACTAAGATAATTCTATTCTACAGATTTAACCCTGTATATACGGAAATGGAAGTGACAAAGATGTTATGAGAAAAATATGTTTTCGCTAATATTATTTAGTAATATGTTTGCCATCAAACCTCTTTTCCATCCTGGTTTTGAATAAGATACAATCCATGTCCTTTTCTCTTGTAACACTTTAAGCTAATGAAAGAAACGAAAGAAAGAAAAACATTGCACATTAGAATGGTGTGTTGCAGACATTGTAAAAAATGGTGACTTACGACTTTTAAGCTATATTTTAATAATACTTATATTAAACAAATCTCAACTGCTTGTGTGTGACACATCGTACACATACAGCATAAAAGTTATTTTCTGAAAATTTGAAAGAAAGACATCAATTTAGTGTTGTGTATAACAATATACAAGTTATTCAAAAACAAGAACAAAAACAATTTAATCACTAATAGGCCCCGATAGCCGATTAAAGAGTTTTTGTGGCAATAATTAAATTTAACAAAAAATCAATGCATTTTGCCCATATTATTACCAGAGTTGGACTCTATCACAAGATCTAGTGTTATTTTGAATATGTATGCTTTGGACGTATTTCGCCTCTGCGTTATGGCAAGTTCGGAACTCTATGCAAAACGGTGCCTTGTGTGCTTTTCTGAAAAGGTAAATAAGTTAATATAACCAGTCATTTGAATGGTCTATGATGAGAAAACAACGTTCAATAATTAATACAGATACATGCTTTGTTTGTCATTTTTGGTCGCAGACAGTATGAGCTTTACTAATTAAAAATCTCTTATTATCAGTAACAGGGTTCACAATTTAAAGCCCTTACAATATAATGATCATAAAATCTTGAAGTCTGTAGTAGTACTGTGCATAAAATTTACAAGATATAGGAATATATTTGAGACAAAATTGCCGAACACCCGACTCCGCTGTGTCCCAACTTCATTATCTTGTCAATTTTTTAATCTAAATGTTGTCGTATTAAATACAAGTTTTATACATATATAAATTTTGCAACTATCACTTATTTATATGAAAATTGTATGTATGTAAATAGAATATTAATTATTTGATAAGCCATAGTATAGGTAAAAATTTACATTTAGCATTTTCATTGCTGCATTTAGCTTCAGGAAATCGAATATCAAGTGTTTCGAACAATATCCATAGATAATATGCGAAGCTACATTACATTTTCTCTTGTATAAAAAGATGAGTCAAGGCCTGGTTTAAGGAAATACGCTTGGAGGGGTCCAAAGCAAAAATGTTGTCCAGCAAGTCCTTTAATTGGGTAACCTTACGATGTTGATCATCTGGCAAATTTTGATCTGCTATCAATTCTTGCTGAAGATTGCGTGTAGCTTTCACAACAGGCATTACCACAATTTTTTCCTAGAAAACAATAAAACGTTAATATCAATAGTTACAACTTATATAGATAGTACTTTCACATGAAAACGATAAATTGATAAAGTAAATTATTTTCTGAAAATATATAATTGGGTAAATTTGCGGTATTGCAACCAAAAACAATATAATAAGAAGATGGAAAATTTGGCAACGTCATGTCAAATTTTGCATCGACTTTTCAACTACTTCACTTTTTCAAAAAAACAAAGATCAATTCTGTTTAATATTTCGTCTTTAACGAATCGATAGTGCTACTGACTTATGAAGTATATAAGTATTCTATGCTAGAAATGTTTCCTGTCCATCACATCATAAATCCTAAAGCAACATAGACTTTGTTTATTTTTTTTTTTTTTGTCTTGTTTATTTATTCAAAATTTACTATATAATATAC
>PGFW01063830.1:2724-14771 GCA_003123925.1 Haematobia irritans | reverse complement strand
ATATCCCTCCACTATAATCGCGAAAGTTGCAAGGGGGGTAATTATTGAATAACTTATGTTCATGTTTTCGCGTTCGTTATACTACAATGAAAGCCGGTCTGAAATAGAATTTTGCCTCTAAGACGCTCACCATACAACACAAAAAGGCTAGCTAAAATATTAAGGTTTTGTGAACCATCTTTGGGTCGTGTGTGAATATCACGGCCAATAAACTGTTTCAACCGAAAATGAGATACGCAGAGAAACTATTCGGCTCGCAGACGCGCTTGAAACTTGGTCACAAGTAGTTGGTTCGTCATTGTATTGTATATTGTGAAGTTTCGGATGATAGTTGCAAAATTGTGCGCTCATATAAACCTGGTCCCCAAGCTCCTGTACGTAAGATAGCACCCCATATAAATTCCCGGACCAGCCAGATTTTGCTTGGCATTGACCGTTTCCTATATGCCTGGAGAGGGTCCGAGAGAAACACTAAAGCGCCGCCATAAAACTTTCATTCGATCGCGGTGGCGCATGAAAGTGTCTGCGAAGATCAAACTCGATGGATTCCGTGTCTAGTATATTCCATGATTATCCGGACCATCGCGGTCTCTAAACAACCATTCCTTGCAGGCAGACGTGTGTGTCTGCAAAAATGGTTGGTATACCAATCATCGGTTCGCCAGAAAGATAATTATAATTAGGAATGCAGAACCATTGATGAATGGAAATACTGCGCCCCCATTATATAACCTAAGAATCCCCAGAATCTGCAAATGGGTGCCGCGAATTAGGCCGGAAAAGAGGAAAAGTAAAAGGCAGCAAACTGGCACGCGATTTTGGCTTGTTTCGGTAGCATCTACAAAGTAAGAAACGTCAAATTTTCATTCACGATATTCTCGGCTGAATATATTTGTATCATTGTGATATGTATTTAAAACTTCAATTGGATGGCTTTTAACAACATGACAATTGCCAAAAAATAATTTCGAGGTTCGCATATTAATGCGGTCTAATAATTATATATATCTGTGTATCTCGTACTCAACCCGAAACAACAACCCGATCAGGCAAACCGATACCCCACGATGAGTACGTGGGGCGGAGGCCCAGGAAGAAGGAGATACACAGAACAATTCACTCAAGAAAATATGTTGTAGCAAAGATACAAAATACCCTTTTCACTATCGTCGAATGCATCGGCTTGAATTTTTATTCGAAGAAATAATACAATGCAAATGTTTTGTAAAAGTTTATTATTATTGATCAACAAAATTTTGTGTGGCCTCTAAATTTTGACACTATGGTCTTGTTACGTTGTCCTCTTTCCATTCCGGCTATAAATCGCGGCTTAGCGCGAAAATTTGCCCCCCAGGATTCCTCTCCGGTATTCCCGCAGATATTCCAGTGAAGGTCCATTAATTCATCTATACTAACGTTTGCCATTCCTAATTGCGGCCTCCCGCAGTGAATGTAACCAAGTTAACCGATACCCAGACAATCTCATCGGGCGCTTGCTGCGCTGGAGGTGCCCAGGGCTACAAAATGAGAGTGCAGTAGGCATCACAGAAATTTTCAATCGATCCGGTTCTAAAAGATATTGGTACTAAGTGGGTAATTCGTGTGTATCTGAGATCCTCCACATATTGGATCGGGCCTTAACAAACCGTGAGTGCCGCCATCAGAAACACTTCAAACTCGGTGGTTCCACATCGGTCCGCCAATAAATAAATATAAATAAGAACCTGCTGAATTTTCTGACAGCTTTTGTAAAGGGAAAGTCAAATAGTCAATCCCAAAGTACGCTGATTACCATCTCGAAGCAATTTCACACTGGTTGAAATTCTATAAATGATTCCAACCTTAAAGTGCGCTTTTTGTTTGGTTGAAATCAGCCGCCTTTTCCCAGAGCAGCGATACAATCTCTCCACTGTATTATGGCTGGAGGGAAGCACAAAAAGAAGAAGATCTACAAATATTTCATCTCGCCGAACCTCTTTTTGAACCTTGAAAAATCCGTCTGTTGTACAAATTGAGGTGACCATAAAATATAAGTATTATAGTATGATTGGAAGTACCCCTAACCTATAACAACGCACGGTTATAATACTGCCTAATCCAATATGGAAATTTCACATTATGAAATGAATACACATTGTGCAAGTCGTTTCGCCTGTGCTACCCTCATATTTTATTATATATCTAATTGATCACTCCTATGGAGGCTATGGATCTGCCGTATTGATACGCGATCAGTCCCGCGAGAAGCTTAAATGGCAGTTGCGGAGAGTCCTCCAATAGATTCCCTTACGATATGAATTTATTCAGCAATAAAAAAAAAACGACACAAAATGAGAAGTTGGAATCGCGTCCGCAGACCATGTTCTTTATCCTTCAAACATACATCAACCTTCTTGTAGTTAAATGAAGCAAATTTCAATCCGATTCCGTTCTGAACATTTGGAACGTGGAGTGTTTTAGCTCATTCATGGCCGCTAAGCAAGCCAGTTGTCCTAGCCCAAAATCCGTTCGTTCCGTAAAGAAGTGATAAGTGAAATAAATATGGAAATCACACATATACGGAAAGGTCCTACATACTTCGTTTTATTATATGGCCCTTAGACACGAGCATCACAAATGGCACAACAACTAAAATTGGTGGCCTATTAAAGTCCGCGATTAATGAAAATAGAATCAATGCTACGGTTGGCCACTGCAGAAGGCTCCCAAGAAATTATCGTACCAAAAGGTTGTTATTTCAAATACGAAATAATATTTTTTTCCAAAAATCTTATTGCTCTAAATAAGAAAAAATGATATTTATGTATCAAAACATATCTGTGACTTCAGTTCATAATCATACTTGACCCAGCGCGTTTCCCAACATCTTCCGGAGCACAAAAAAATAAAAGTCTACCAAGCTCGGTTCCCCAAAAGAAATTAATTTTATATGTCCTCATTTGATACATTTTTGTCAAAATTTTATTTTTATTGATAAATTTTGTAATTATTATTTCTATTAGTGAAATTGTTGTCCAAAATTTGGTTATTATTTCTATTAGGAAAATTTTTTATTTTCCAAGAATGCTCTCGCGCAACGCATATGCACGAATGGCCGCTGAAATAGGAATACCAAGTCTTAACTACGAGACAACTTTTGCAAAATTTCAACTAATTCAGGAGCAAAAATTGTAGAGCCTCATGTGGTCTCATTATGGACCGTCTGTAAAATCTGGGGCGAAAAAAGATATATATTTGGGTATGTCAACGTATATAGTGCAGACGCTAATCTGAATCGATTATCCTTACCAAAATCAATAGGGTTTTCATATCTGAAAGGCCAAATTAGAGAACATGTGTAAGTCCAGATGATTTTGAAGAAGCGATTGGACTATTACATATTTAAGCGACCGCTATGGATCTCTTGATTCGACGAAATAATGTGTTTAATGCGGATTTCTCATTCTCTCTAGAACATCCTTAAACCAATAAATGTCAAGAAACGTGTCATAGCAGAGGAGCGAAAAAGAGAAGAAAAGGAAATAGTGAGGAAAAGAGGAGGGAGATCTTGACAATCAAGGCATTACAGAACACCATACGATCTACGCATTATATTCTATGGGTAGACCTTACAGAATGAAATGTCCTCGAGGTCCGTTCAAGGCAATTTAATACCAGAACGGTTTCGCCTCTGTGCAAGATATAGCCCGTCCACTGATAAAAATATGTCGTTGAGGTCAAAAGATTTCATGTATAAAGTTCCTTACTGTATCTCCGCTTTTTGGCTCGAAATCATACAAACATTTTAAAGTAAGCAAATTTTGGAACCGAGCCTGCTTTTTCATGTGAAGCTGGTCATAGTTGCCGTGTGTGACATTATGACAGTGTAAATGGTTCCCATTACAGATAGCGCGTGCTTCATTCTTCGCTTACCAGTTTGCCTCTGTAAGCAAGAGCTTTTGTGTTTTTTTATCAAACTTCTTACGAACGAACGATTTTGTGCGAAGAGAAACTAGTAAAAATAAATCAGTTGATGTATTGTGTTTGAAGGATAAAGACATGTTCTGCGGACGATTCCAATTCATTTTGTGTTCGTTTTTTTATTGTTGAATTAATTCTAGGTAGAAACTCTTTTGCTGCCAGCAACGCAGACCAAGCCCAGCTAGTATAATATGAAAAAGGAAGACGATTGCAAATGTGTATTCATTTCATAATTTTTGAAGGTATTATATTACGCTATATGGTTCAAATATTCTATTTATTATGTGCTTTCAAGCGTTATTCAAGTTGCGATTTCCTCATGTAAATTACTCCTCTGAAAGCGGCTGAATTTCATACAACAAAAGCGCATTTAAGTGGGACATTTTAATAATTCATCAGTGGAATTGCTCGCAGAGGTAAGCGCTGATTGACTTTGACTTCCCTTACAAAGCTGCAGAAAATTAGCAGGTTTTTTTTGCTGGTGAGGTCGAGACTGGCCTATATGTGAGGACCAGACACCCGAGACCTATTCTGATTAATCGCCACTGCAATTCCTCCAGGCAGACGGTGTGTGTCATAACGGTACATTCGGCGAACCCGTATTGGATGCAAAAACGCTTGATGAACGAATACTCGGAATACGGCAGAATCTGCAATTGGGTGCCGCGATAGGCCGGAATAAGAGGAAACGTAAAGGCAAGCAAACTGGCAAAATATTTGTTGAATCAATAAAACTTTTAATTGGATATTTTTTAAAACTCAATTAAGGTTTTAATTGCAAAAATTTTCGTGAATTTTGTTCTGTGTATATATGTTAGGTTATGTTCTGATGAATGTTATTCGAATGCCGAACAAATAATAACTCAGCCTGTACAAAATTCAGTAGCCACTTCGTCGTCGGTATACGCACACCATATTACTTTTACATGGGCATGTCATTGGAGGAAAGTATTTCGAGAGAGATGATAACCGAAAATCTAATTTAATGAATAACAAATAGTAAATTGGGTGAATTTCCCCCCTGTGTTTTTTTTTTTTTTCTTTTCTTGGCATTAGTATGTTTCTGCAGACGGTGGATCTGACACTGTAGTTTCTTGAATATTGGCAAAAGAAAATTTTTAAATTATATTTTTTTTGGTTTTCATTGAAATAATACCCCGACAAACTTCAAAGGGGAGCAGCAGAAGTAGTTGGTGTGATTTTTGCCATTTGCAATATTTACGTATGATGTCTTCAAAAAGTTTATTCCTCAGTGACCCAAGTGTTTATAGATTCGAACATCACGTGCTAATCATAAACAAAATTGTCAACATTAGGTAAGTGCGTGATGGTCGATATTGATTCTGGTTTTCCTCGAAAAGAAGAAAATTGTAAGCATCTAAGACTTTTAAAGGACATGGGTGTGCTAATGTGGGTTAGGGTTACCTAGAACGTTCCGGTAATTGTACTCTTTTTTTGGCAAATGATCCAAAAAACAGTAACTGATCTATGTAGCTGTTTCAATAAAATCGACCGCAGCAAATAAAGCGTAGGCCAAAAAGGTAGGTGGAAAATGTTCTTTTTGGATCGCGGAGGTGGTGCAATATAATCTGGCGGCTTATCAATAGGAACCGCATGTCCACATTCAACAGCCGTTGTAAAGTCTTAAGAAGGGGAGATCCGCCCTTCGCCGTCCAAAATATTTAAACAAGTAAAGTAAAGTCTATAAAGTCGGCGGAGCCGACTTATATTAATGTACCGCTTCACACTATGTAGACCAAAATTTGTGTTAGCCAATCTCTAAACTACTTCAATATTTGCTGGGAAGCTATAACATATAAAGGTTTGCATTTCCAGATACAAATACTTCAAAATGGAGGTACAATTTTTGCTACTTTTTGCAAAAACTTTAGAATTACAAATTTAAATCGGCTAACGCCCTGGATGAAACACAATGTTAGTAAAACAAGTAAGGGAAAGTCTAAAGTCGGGCGGGAACCGACTTATATTTTATACCACCCTTTGTAGATCTAAATTTTCGATACATAATCACATCCGTCAAAATGTGTTGGGTGCTATATAATATCAGGTTTGTCGCCAAATACATACATTTAGAAATATCACGGTCGATTTTGACAGAATTTGATAGACTTTTACAAAATTCTATAGACTCAAGAATTTAAGTCGGCTAATGGACTAGGGTGGAACACAATGTTAGTAAAAAATATGTGGAAACATTTAAATCTGAAGCACATCTTAAGGAAACTTCGCAAAAACTTTAATTTATGGATTTATCGCTCGGATATTAATGTATTAGAACAAGTTTAAGAAAATTAGAAGTCATTTTTTCAAGCTATTCGACTAAAGCAGTGGCGATCCTTTACAAGGAAAATGTTGCTATTTTGACGCATTTTTGGGTCGAAATCAGAAAACATACTATATGGGAGCTATATTCTAATATCTGAACCCGAATTTCAACGGCAAAGTTTGGCACGCATAGCAACACATGCCTAATTCTATGCCCTGAGCAAAATTTCAATTAAATTCGGAGTAAAAGATTGGCCTCTGTGGTCATTATGAGTGTTAAAATCGGGCGAAAGCTATATATGGGAGGCTATATCTAAATCGTTGAAACCGATGTTCCACCAAATTGACAACGGCATAGCTAATATATGCTAATTCTACTGCCCTGTGCAAAATTTCAACTAAAAATCGAGCAAAAATTTGGCCTCTGTGGACAAAGGAGTGTAAATCGGGCGAAAGCTAATATATGGGAAGCTATATCTAAATCTGAACCGATTTGATGATATTTTGGCAAGTTTTGTCGAAGATTCATAAACTATTGGATGTACGGATTTGAGGAAGTTTTGATATACACACCAATTATGACCGATCGGTGAAAATATATAATGGGCACTATATCTAAATCGGAACCGATTTTTTCCAAAAATCAATAGGGATCGTCTTTGAGGCCGAAACACGGATCCCCATAGCCTCAAATTTTAGGACAATCGGACTAAAAAAACTGCGAGCTGTACTTTGCAGCACAAAATAACATTCTCAACAAGTACAAGACAGACAGACGCGACAGACAGACAGAGCGGACAAGTTCGCGGTAAATCGACTCAGAAATTTAATTTCTAAGACGATCGGTACTATCTAAACGATGGGTCTCAAAGACATTTCATTCTTTAGCGCGTTACAATACAAATGCAAAAATTTATTATACCCTGTAACCAAGCAGTAGTGGTGAAGGGTATAAAAATCAGGTACTCCCATAAATAAATTAAATAAACCCCACGGCGTGTTCTCTGTAAATCTAAAGTAAATCATGAGAATTTTTGTTTGTTTTTATACCTTTAAACAACTACATGTGGTCACGGTATAATAAGTTTGATCGGCCACGAAAATGTGTAGCTACCAGAAATATAGATTTTAGACCCCATAGAAATATATTACCGGATCGAACTCACGAAATCCTCCTGCCGATCCTAGCGCTTGGTGTCCGTACCGTCCGTCCGTCTGTCCACTGTATTTGTTGTTTGCACAGGATTCCGGTCGCAATTAAGTTAACCGATTTTGATGAAATTGTGGTAGCAGGGAGTTTTACAGGATTTAATTCACACGATTCTTACTAAAAGTTGGCTAGGATCAAGCCAGTCCTCTATAGTGACTAATCTATATTGTGCAAAATTAATTCCATCGAAATCGGTTCAGATGTAGATATAGCACCCATATATTAATCCACGACCGATTTCGTGAAAAAATTCGCCGCCTAATTAACCTTATGGTTGACCTATACAGCGCCTCGTTTCATAACTTGATTTAACTGCAAATTCTTGCAAAGGTACACCTTTCTTGTGGGTATTAATCACAACCCGCCAAAATATTATTTTTTTTAATGACCGCAAATTTTCTTGTTCAGATTTAATATAGCTCCATATATTATGGCACTCGCTCAGATGTTGGCCATCAGTCCTGCTTATTTATAACCAATGTCACTCCCATTTCAAGTTTTTGATCGTACTAGCGTGTCTTTTACTACGTCTTGTACGGCTCTTACATCAAGAAGATTGCTCGATTTTTACAAAATTTGATCAATTATTACCGCACACTAATTTTAACGATTTTCTCCTTTTCTGTTTTTAATAAATGGGTGCTCCAATATTAGGCTGACATACTAACTCGTAGGTGGCAATATCAACACACGCAGTGTTGCTAGAAGTAGGGGAAATTCCCTAATATGTCAGGGTTTTCTAATATTTAACGTCTTGTAGGGACGTAGGGCCACCATATAGGACGTATTTCACGGGCACACACAATTGCAAATAATTTTTACATTTTGCGTGGCTCTAGAAGGAGAACTTAGAAGCCGGCAAGGCTTGATCTTTAAACACTGGTTGTGTAAGAACTTCTATTCGCATGTAGAAACATTTTTGTCAAGCATTTTATTCGTATAAGAACATTGTTGTCAAGAAATTGTACTTTCTATAGGACATTTTTTTTTCAAAATATTATTTCTATGAAAAAATTTTCTTAAAATTTTATTTCTGGTGGAATTTTTTTCTCAAAATCATTATTTTCTACTAATGAATTTATTGTCAAAATTTTATTTCTGATTAGAAACACTTTCTTCAACAAAAATTTGTTTCATGGAAAGTTTTTCCAGAAATTTTATTTTTTTATAGAGATTTAACAAAACAAGATTATACTTGAATTTGGGGGCTAGAATCCTCTACCAGCTGTGGGGCAAAACCGTGTGGTAACTACAAAATTACTATATCTCTACAGTTAATAACGTTGCATATTCATCGTTTTCAAAGACTAATAAAAGTATTTAGAAGCCATTTGTGTTTTGTAAAAACCCTTGATTTATCAACCGACTTACCGGTATAGTAGGGAAATTAGATTTGGGAATGTTATGTGAAAGTAAGGGAACTTTTTTGCCTTGTAGGGTAAACCTGGCGAACAATTTTCGCCTCGACAACGTTGACTCATGAAGCTATAGTCAGATTGACACAACACACCCAGAGACATTGTACCCCTTACAATTTTCTTAAATATGCACCTGCGTTTATTCTTCCCAGAACCTATATGTTTACTCCCAGAACATGTTATGATTAACTAATTCTCTTAATGGTGTTTAGGGTATGATATAGTCGGTCCCAGCCGACTTCTGCTACTTTACTTACTGTTTTATGATAGTACTTTAAACAAAAATCAATAAAAAGGTGTGGACCAACTTCGGCGACAAATATACGAAAAGATAGTAAGCGGGGTCTTTGTCTAGCGACATCACCCCTAACCTTACCTTTGCGAAATCTTCACCCACAATGTGAGGAACCTTGGCCCCAATTTCTTGAAAAAAGTCGGGCCAAGGGGGAATGTCCCGTCCCCACCGCAGATATCCAAAAATGAACGGTACCCTATTTTCACAACATGATTCACCCTCTTACCGTTCCTCAGAACCATTTTCTTATGAAAAATTATAAAATTGTCTTTCAAAATTTAGACATTTTTCGTAGTAATGTGCGCTGCTATCGAGTATTTTAAAAAAAGACTTCTCCGGCTTTTCCGTGTTGACATTTTTTTTAAGAATTTTCCTGTTGCATAAACATCACAAACGCCGAGACCTCTCGTGGAAATATTGTTCGTTACAACTCTTATAACCTTGAGTGGGGAATAGCCCAAGCCAAATTTTTCACAAAATTTGTATTCCTTAAAATGGATTATTAAACAAAAGCTAATCGAGAAAATAACCGATTTTTAGCTGGCTAAAACTCGAACTTAATACCAGGCTATAGCTCTTCATAGCTTTTCGTATAGGTCGATTAAAAAACCTTAAAATGATTGTTGTTTTTTTTTGTGTTCGTGTTTTTCATTTTATTCCAATTGTTTCGTTGACCTCGTGCAATCAAAACGAATCTTTTGTTTACCTAAGACAATTTTACCTAAAATTTGTTGCATCTAGACAATTTGCAAATTTTTTTTCTATAGAAAATTTTGCAAACATTTTATTTCTATAGGAAAATTTTTGTAAAAATTCTTATTTCTATAGAACAATTTCTCACAAAACTTTTATTGCTATAGCAAAATGTTTGCGCTAAACATCTTTCTATTTCTATAGAAAATTTTGTCAAAACATCATTCTTTATATAAAAATGTTTGGCAAATTGTTTGTTTCACTATTTTGCCTATTCTGTCTTTATTCTACAGGAAATGTTGGTCTAACTCTTGTTTCTATAAAATCACACCGAAGTCACGTCTTAGGTATACTTCTTGTTTAATACTTTCCACAAATCTCGGCAAAACACACTCATAGAATTCAACCCAATCTAGCCAACAGAAGTACAAAAATAACCGATTTTGGCTAGAATTGTAACGCAATGTGGGCCAAACCGTGCATATGCGTCCATAAGTCTGGTTTGACTATCAATCTGGAGAGGAAACTGTAATATGGACAACGAATGTTGTCTTGACAACGGTAAGACAATGAAGATCACGCTAACCAGAGCCTTAGAGATGATACTCGACTTAAGGCCTATAGAGGTTTGGATGTAAAGCGTCACTGAAAAAAAAATATTGTCGTGAGGTCAACAGCATTTCATGTATTAAAGTTTCCTTACTTGTAATTCTCCGCTTCTTTGCTCGGAATCAATACAAACATGTTTTAAAGTAAAGGCTAAAATCTTTGAACCGAGTCTGCTTGTTTTCCAATGTGAGCTGCGTCATATTTGCCGCGTGCTGGTGATGGCATTCAGTAAAATGGGCGTTCCCCATTACAAATGAGTACGCACCGTGCTTCAATTCTTCGCTTACCAAGTTGCCCTTCTAGAGCAAGAGCTTTTTTGTGTTTTTTTTTACACAATTCTTTACCGAACGAAAACGATTTTGTTGCGACAGAGACAACTAGTAAAATAAAATCACGTTTGACATGGTATGTGTTTGAAGTAGTAAAGACATGTTGCCGCGGACGATTCAATTCATTTTTGTGTTTCGTTTTTTTTTTTTTTTTATTGTTTGAATTAATTATACTACGGTCAAGAATAACTCTTGTGCCAGAGCAACGCAGACCAAGCCCAGCTAGTGATAATTATTTAAAAAGGAAGACGCATTGCAAATGTGTGTTCCATTTGCATAATTTTTGAGGTATTATATTACCCGCTGATTGGTTCCCAGATATATTCGAATTATTATGTGTCTTTATCAACGCGTACTAAAGTTGCAATGATTTCCTCATTTAAATGTAACTGCTTCTGAAAGCCGCTGACATTTCATACACAACAAGAAGCGCATTTTAAGTTGGACATTTATAATTCATTCAGTGAATGTGCCTCGCGCAGAGGTAAGCGCTGATTGACTTTGACCTTCCCTTATACAAAGCTGGCAGAAAATTCAAGCAGGTTTTTTTGCCTGGTCCGAGGTCGACGAACTTCGGCCCTATATGTCTGGCAGGACCAGAACCGAGATTCCTATTCTGATTATTCCGGGACCACTGCGCACATTCCTGCAGGCAGACGCACGGTGTGTGTCTATAACGGTACAGTCGCGCAACCGTTGTTGGAATGGAAACGCTGTGATGAAGACGAGATACCTCGGAATACGTGCAGAATTGCAAATGTGGGGTGCTCTGCGACGTATGCCGGAATAAGAGGAAACGTAAAGAAGCAACATGGCGTAAAATATATTTGTGTGAAATCAATAAAACTCTTTAATTAGGATAATTTTTAAAACTCCAATTAAGGTTTAATTCGAAAAATTTTTCGTAGAATTTGTTTGTGTATATATGTTAGGTTATATGTTCTTGATGAATGTTATTCGAATGCCGAACAAATAATAACTCAGCTGTAACAAAATTCAGTTAAGCCACTTCGTCGTGGTATACGCACACACATTATTTACTTGTTTACAATCGGGCATGTCATTTGTGAGCGACCACATGTACTTTGGGGTAGCGTGCTAGCAACAACTGATGGTTCCTATTAACCATTAAGAATACTGCAAAAGCACCCAAGCGTGTTGCTCTCTATTTCTAAAGAATTATTATTTCCTCGTCTGTCTATTAGTTTTCGTATACTCTTTTACTTCCGGATCGGATGAAATTTAGC
>PGFW01063827.1:401-20815 GCA_003123925.1 Haematobia irritans | reverse complement strand
ACCCGTATATTTTACTTTGTCATCCGTTTTGTAACACATCGAAATAATTGCCTCTAAGACCCCCATAACCAGTATATATTATTCTGGGGTTCGTGTGTGAAATTAATGAGTCAATCAAAGCGATTGTCCGTCCGTTCCCGTCCGTCGCGTCTGTTCCGGCTGTTCCGTGCCGTCTGCTGGAAATCCACCGCTAACTTGCCGAACGAAACTAGCTATCGACTTGAACTTTGCACCAAGTAAGGTTGTTATGATGCTAGGTCGGATGGTATTGAAATGGGCCATATCGCGCCCACGTTTAGACGTTATAGCTCCATATAAACCGATCCCAAATTTGGCTTGCGGAGCCTTCCTGGAGCAGCAAAATTCTATCCGATCCGGTTTGAAAAATTGTGGTACGTTTGGTCTAAGTATTTACGGTCTCTCTAGACAACCATGCAAAAAATTGGTACTCCATATCGGGGTCCATTAATCTTATTTATATAGCCCTATACTTAAAACCGATCCCCAAGATTTGAAGCCTCCGGAGGCCTCTGTTGGAGCTGGGCAACAATTTTCATCGATTGCCGTAAATTTGGTACCTGATTGTTAGTATTCACGGTCCTCTAACAAGCCATCGCAAAAATTGGGTCCATATCCGGTCACATAAATATATATAGCTCCCATCATAAACCGATCCCCAGATTTTGACCTCGGAGCCTCTTGCGAGGAGCAAAACCTGTCCATCCTACCCGATTGAAAATATCTGGTACGTGGGTGTTAAGATTATGGTCTCTACAACCATGCAAAAACTGGTCCATATCGTCCATAATATACTATATAGCTCCCATATTACAACCAGATCCCCAGATTTAGACCTCCGGAGCCTCTTTGGAGGGGCAAAATTCATCCGGATTCGTTTTGAAATTTGGGCTACCTGATATTAGTATACGGTCTCTAAAAGCATGCAAAAATTAGGTCCATAAGTCGGCCGATAATTAATATATATCCCATATAAAAAACGATCCCAGATTTGACCTCCGGAGCCTCTTGGTAGCGCATGCCAAAAGTCATCCGAATGCGGCGTTTGCTGAAATGTTGGGTACATTTTCGTTAGTATTATACACCCTCAAAAAAAATTCCGCTTCTTTAACATATGCTTCGCAAACATAGTTTTGCTAGGAAGCACATATATGTATTTGCATAAGCTGTCCGAAAATTAATATGTTTGTTTTTTATGGGCGGGGGGGCCTGTGAACATATTATTATTGGTTTTTGGAACGCATTTTTGAGCCAAAATATTATATGCTGAGAATTTTGTCCCAAACACGCATCCGCTGTGCTCATTCCTAACATACTCGTAATTTTCCACTTCCACGAATTTTGTTTAGTTAGTTGGGCACCTTTCTCTGTAACTACAAATAATGTTGCAAAGAAAATTATTCACTTTTATAAATTTTGTTTAAATTTGTACCTTTCTCGCGCTGCACGGAGATCGAACCGAGACCATACAGTTTGTATAGCCAACACCACTATTCCACTGCGGCCTACGTAGCCTGGCTTACTAGCTCGACCAGTAGTTAATTATCGTTTTAAGTTTACCATTTTATATAGCATAGTTTGCATGCGCCCACGAGCCCAGTGGCAGAACATTAACACATTATTTAACCAGAAACATACATTTGCTTTGGCCACGTGGAGCAGGTAGTGCGCTTAGCATGTCTGCCTTGCATGCAAAGGGTCGTGGGTTCAATCCCCTGGCTGCCACCGCAACATTTTTTTTTGTTTTTTTTTTTTTTTTTTTTTTAATCTTACACCATTTTATAATTATTCTTTTTTTATAATTTTGCAATAACGAATAGATGCGTATTTAGATATTTAATTAGTCGATTAACAGTGCTTAGATATAAACGATTGTACTGATTTTATGGAGAATAAAATAATTATTTTTTTATTGACAATAACAAATTTTGTAACAAGAAAACTGTTTTGTACAAAACTTTTTTAAAAATTTGGAAGGGAATTCAAAAAAACTAACAAAGAAGAACGTGGAGTCACTATAAACATACATACATAATCTTTATTAATATAAACATCAATTTATTTTAGGATGAACAGTTTTTTTTACTTAAGCATTTAACCACCATCGCCTCTAAAAATTCCTTTGTATTTTTTCTTTAATAATTTTCATTTTTAAAGAAAATAAACTTTTTAAATCTGTTTTTAGCTGTAAAAGCTCGAACTTTAATGCCCGCTTTTAACTAATTTTGATGGTGTCCGTCAACTCCTCGGTGGACTATCTTTTTAATAAGACGAACTAAACTTTGTTTTGTTTTTTTACATTCGTTTTTACTGTGTAATTTTTTCACTATTTTCCTCCCTATTTCATTTTACCCGTCCCAACTCTAAAAAGTATAGCTGCCCCTTTCGTTTTATTTTTATTTTTGAAGACCCCTGATTTCTTTTAACGAACCAAGCAAAAAAAATAATGCAAAATGAATAAACCAAAACACATGTCCACACATTACATAAAATGCTTGCTCTCAAGGCGAAACATTAAGCTGTTTGTTTTTAAATCAAATGGTCTATTTCTCTGTGCGTTCAGAATGTTATATTCCCTTTATTCAAATTTAAATAATATTGTAGACTTAAACATATCAAATTTGTGCTTCATCATAAAACAGTTTATTGCGACGAAACAACATACAAGACGGTTTCACAGAAAATTGTTCTCTTTTGACTCTTTTGCTCGTGTTATATGATATCTTTCGTCAACTTTCTCCCGCGTTTCCATCTCTATTTTTCTCTATTACCTCTCTCTGTCGCTTTTGAATAAAATATCACAACATATGTATGCTTTAGTTGAAAATTTTTGTAAATTGTAATATATGTTTGTATTCACACATATGATTTATTTATGAAGACATTCATGCCCCAAAACATAATTATATTCTCAACATAGTTAACATAGATCGTCACCAAACATCTTAAGTGTTAGTTTAGCGAAAATATACAATGTTCGCACTTTAATACTATTGTGGACGCTTTAAAATCCGTGCCCCGAAACACCATTTTTGTTTATTATCGGAACATATCAAAAACATATTTATTCTAACAGTGTAGCTCTAACAGCCATGATATTGTCAAATTATTACGTCATAATGAAGTTTTTGTCACAAATTTCATTTTCTATTAGAAAGTTTTGTAAAAACGTTTATTTCTATACACCAACAGAAAAAAGTTGCCTTCGAAACTTAAAGGAAAAAAATTTCGCTTCATCAATATAGTGTTTATCCATTTTAATTCCGATTAAGGTAAATTTTGCTGAAAAATAATAAAATTTACTGCGTTTCAAAGTAAAAAAATCCTAAACTGTAAAGCAGATTTAGGAATAGTTACATTAAACTAGAATAAGGGCCGATGCGAATTTTACTCATGCTATTTTTTCTTCGCTGGGTATAAGAATTTACTAGCTGAAAAACGAAAATTATTCACCGATGAACAAAGCATTTCGTAAAAATAACAAAAAACCGACACTAAAACCAAATTTTCTTCAAAAAATTAGTAAAATTTGCTTAATAAAAATGATAATTAGCGACTTCCTTGGTATAATAGAAAGTTTTTTCTTACATACGAACAACACTTGGCATTAGATAAATATTTTTTAGTTCCATTACGTACTACAGAAGTATGCAATCCTTTTCAAAACTTAAGGAAAACCACACTTGTTAGAATATAGGAGAATTTGGTCCGGTAAAATTTCTATTGTCTACTGTAATAACGATACCTTGTCATCGTAATCGATTGTGGTCTTGCGCAGTGGGTGTAATCGATTATATTTTGCGCGTCGGTTGTTTTTAGTTGGAATCGCGTGGTGTTTTGACGTAATACGGAGAGATTGTAAAAATGTTAATTATTGGTAAAATATTTATAATAAATAACAAATAAAAATATATAAAATATTTGTTATTTTAAATTAGTTGAGAAAAATTTTTTCGTTTTTTTATTAAATAAATCTATCAATGTTCGTGATAGTGTATAAAGAAAGACAAACCACGCAGCAGGAAATAAACCAACCCTTTTCATTGTGTTTCTATTTTGGAATCTTCATTATCTGGTTACGATATTCAGTGACGCTAACCTTTTATGCAACAAAAATGTTATTATGATTTTTTATATGTTGTAGGTACTTGAAATTGCTAAAATGGAGGAACAAAACTCGTTAGGCAGCAACTTCATTAAAAGTGAAAAAAGTACAAGAGAAGAAAAAGTGCGTCTTTACAGTTGATTAATATCAACACGGAAATTGGAAATAGTGTGGAATAATTAAACTAATATTTTTCAGAAGAGATTCGGATGCTGTTGATTTCTTTAATAAATTATATTCAATATGATTAATTAAAACATGTCTTTTATTGAAGCATTAAAATTGCTTATAGAAATAAATTTAAAACATTGTATTCAAAAACACAAGTAAGCGAGTTCTAATTATGAAGTAAAAGTGTTTCTACCACAAATTGCTGTAAGATTTGTTCGAAATGAATGAAAAAATTTCAAAATTAAAATTCCATTCGCATATAGAATTCAAATTAGTTAAATTTTTCATTCTGTAGTATAGTGGTATATAAATATTAGGAAAATGTTAACTAATATACTGGAATGCACTTTATTCCTAAGTTTTGCTACGAAAATCATTATCGTTCAAACAAATAAAAAATAGTCTTGTGGCCGCTATACGAAGCTTCAACTTTTCTTCACAATGGAGTTTTCATTTTACTTTAAAGAAGGGGTCACTTTTTCGGGCCCGGCGGCGGCTGTGTGTCAGCAATGTTTCGTCAACATTGTTATTTCCATTAGAAAATTTTTGTCAAAATTTTATTCTATAGAAAATTTTTGCTAAAAAAATTTATTTCTGTTAGAAAAATTTTTGTCAACATTTTATTTCTACTAGACAATTCTTTGTCAACATTTCATATTTCGTATAGGCGAAAATTTTCGTCAACATCTTTATTTTCGTATTAGAAAATTTTGTCCAAAATTTTTATTCTTTAAAGAATTTTTGTCAACATTTTCCTTCCATAGAAATTTTTGGTCAACATTTTATTTCTAGTAGAAATTTTTCGTCAAGGTTTTTTATCTTCTATAGAAAATTTTTCAAAATTTTATTTCTATAGAAAATTTGTTCAAACTTGAATTATATGACGTATTTAAGTCGGCCTTTTTTTTTTTTGTTTAATATATACCCCTTTATGGACGTAACTTACAATTTAGAAGACGAGTTGTGTAAAAGAGTTTTTACGATACATTGCCATTCGGGCAAGTGCCTTTAGTTAGGAAGTTCCTACCGCAATCCATTCGGTGAAGGGTACCATAAGATTTCGGCCTGGCGCCAACTTACGGCCGTATATACTTGTTTTAGTCAGTGACTTTTTATAACCCCATTAGATATTTACCCTGATTCGACTGCAGTATGACCCCCTTGAGGTTCGATCTTAGCCGTTGTTGCGCCGTCACGACCGGTCCGCCTGTCCAAGTATTTATTGTTCGCAGGGACTTCCGCGGTCCAATTACTTTAGATGAAATTGGTCCTACCAAGGTGACTTTTTTTGGCAAAGAACGAATGCCTATAAATTTATTAAATTATCGGATTCAAATATTACTATATACGTACTATATATAGTATATATATATACCTAGTATATATTACTTATATATATATATTATATACTACTATTATATATCATTATATCTTAGTCATATTATATATATATAATTATATATGATCGGTCGATTTCCATAGAATCGGGGTCAAATTGAGATTATTTACTTAAACCCGATTGTTCTTTTCAAAAGTTAACACAAAATATAGATTTCAAAGTAACCTTCAACTAACGCAAAATTTCATCGAAATCCGGTTTAAGATTTTGGATACAAATCAATATTTAACTATTTAAAACCCTAATTTTGAACGATCTTAGTCATAGTTGATAGAATTGTAATTCTTATACAGTACTTACTTAAACCTACAAAAATATTGAAACTCAGATTTCAGATTTAAATTATAGCTCCCATATATATTTTTATCAGCCGCGATTGTGGGGAAATTTTGCCATAATACCCGAAATAAAGCATTATACAAGAGTTCCAAATTCAAATGTAATAACGCATCTTAAATTATTTATCTAGGTATTAACTCGAAGAGTTTAGGGATCAGGGAGTCATTATTAAAATGGGACGTCTTTCTTTTGCCTATTGCCAAAGGCTGGCAGAGCTCCTTTTGGATAGAGGCCGGCATTCCTCAGGTAACACGATATCTGTTTCTTCATGGCGAAAGTTAGCATTGCAGCCTTGGATGAATGGCACATTTTAACGGTCTTTAGCAGATCTTTCTCTCTCAGCTGTGCTTGGGTAACCCTGGAATAAAAGCGATACAATTTGCTCCTCTGAATTTCTAATTGGCGACGCATTAGGGAGATTTTGAGACCGCTTAATAAGCATTCATAAACAGGACACAAACAACACTTGGGAATGCACATTGATAAAATTGGCTTTAAATAGCTTGATGATATTATGGTCGATGGTGGTACCTGGACCCGCGACAGGCTTACGGAAGACTATTAGCATTTCTGTGCGCAGTTGGTCCGGCGCATTAATATTCTAGGAGGAAACAAGCATACTGGCGTTCCTTTTTTCTTTCAGGATATTACTGATGTCCGAGCACTGTAATCATAAGTAAGGATTATACTTGTCCTTATCCAATGGCTCTGTTAATGAAGAGGGGAAACAAGGAAACTATGAGGAATTCACAATGCGCACCAACATGGTCCAAGTCGTCGAAACCCAAATCCCTTTTCTTACGGATTTGGGGTGTCATTCCTTCTATAACCTAAACAAGTGCTACCACTAATTGATGAAACACATGAAGTTCACGACTTTTTATTATAGCTCCCACTATATAAGCATATCGCTTGATTGTGACTATATCCAGAAATGCTGACTAGTATCCCTAATTTATCACTACCAGATCACGCTTCCTCAAATTTGTATTACATTCAAAAAGTTTTAAGTTAACTTTGATACAAATCCTGCATTTTGTTTCATTCTTATGGCAGCCGACAAAGGTCTTTAAACTTAAACTTTAAAACTTGCAATCCCGACTTCAAGGAGGTTCTCCACTTTGTGAGGTATTATGTGGAAATAACCATAATCATCATTGCCGCGTAATGAAAAACTTGGCTCCATTATCTATATGAAATCAATTTGAAATTTTTCTACCATGCCACTATAAACCCACTCAATTTAATGTTGCAGATGATACATTCCCCTATTGCTATTGGCCCAATGAATAGTCAAAAGGCGTTAAGCGAATGGATTTTCAAATGTTGTGTATGGTATAAAATGGGTATCTCCCATTTGAAGATTTTTTTTCTTTTTTGGAATGACATCGTCATTTACGATCCCATTGACGATTTTTTCATTTAACAACTTCTTTAATTTGTTCGTAATTTGTTCTAGGAGAAAAAAGATTTGCATTTGCTTTGTTATTGTTTTGGAGCTTTCAAGCTTTTTCTCTCTTCCCTTCTCGATCTTCCCCCGTAGTTCCTTTGTTATATTATCCCTCTTCGTGCCTATAGTTATGCGTTGCCCATTGCCGTTTGACTGTTTCTGATGAATTTGTTTGTTTCATTAATTTCTGTTTAGCTTGTATTCACTTTTCTCTGCCATCTCCTGTGTATTTTCTTTTTAATCTTCTTTGCATAAGTTATATCATTGTAATGATGCACAATGTATTTACCCGGGGGAAACATTCAATAGAAGACCATCTTTCTCACTGATTCTACTTTCGGAAAACTTAAGGGGAGTTTTATTTGGGAAATAATTGTTGCATTTTATAGGCCGCTATCGCGAATAGATCAGCAAAGGCAGTAACGAACAAAAGCGTTAGTTATCACTGGTGCATATTACGAAGTTCATGATGAACGCATTGTTGTTAAAATTTTACAAATTTAAAGAAATAACTGAACTATTTTTGTGGAAGACACGAATTTAGTTAATCGTTTCATGCTTCATTTGCTGTATATTAATTTTCCTTCGGGTTTTAGTTAATTTAACTAAGGTACGCAAAAAAATTATGTAGGATACTTTTCTCAAACCACAATAATTCCCATGAACTAAAATAAAATTAAATTGGCTTTAGTTGAAATAGAGAGTTCGTTTTTTTTTTGAGTGTATTGCTTGTATTAAAATTAATCAATCATTCTTTTCTTGACATCATAAACTTATCATATTTTCTTTTTGCTTAACACAGGTTCAGTTTACACAGAAAAGAAATCAATGAATCTTCTTGTCAATTACAATTAAAAATATGTCTTAAATGGTTGAGTTAAAACAACGGTAATTTCACGAGATTTCATTTTCATTTATTCATTTAATAATCGATTTAAGCTCATACAAGCCAATATTGATTACATTGTTTTCTACTGAATGACACTATATAACGTTAATTATGATAATTAAAAACTAAGTGTATTAGATCATGGATTATGGAAAAGCCTCCCAAAACAACTTTAAATTCATTGACTGTTATCCCATTACTAACAAAAAAAAACAAAAATTAACAAAACATCCCAATTAATACTTCTTTTAAATTCTCGAAAACCGAATGCCCAAAATTGCCTATGCTTGAGTAGGGAATAAACGTATTCCATACACAAACCACCTCAAAAAACATAACAAAAACAAAACCACAAGACAATGTACAAAGACCAAAACACACGGAAACTAAGTAAAGCAACACAACGAAAAAGCATAAACGGAGTTTACAAAATGGTATAACTTAAAACTACCAAAAAACGTACATCAAATAGTTACGTGATTCATTGAGTGCCGTAAACCATACCACATATCGTACAATCCTTGTTAAAAGAACGTCCAATCTCATTATATTTGTGGCACTTCTACCAGAATATACCTCCAAACCGTAAGAAATTTGAGGCAAGAGAAAAGCAACTAGCTAAGATTTTACACAATCTTTAAGTTGCGTAAAAATACATTAATTTACCGTAGAGTTTCCGAAGTTTCTAAAAATATATGCCTCTCGACACAATGGTTGAGGGTATGAACATCCGAAACTCATTGTTTTGTTATCTATAATAAAAACCAAGGGTTCTTAATGCGAGTCAACATAGTCTAATAGATTCCACCGTCAAATAAAAACAAGTATATACGGCCGTTAAGATTCGGCCAGGCCGAAATCTTATGTACCTCTCCACCATGGAATTGCGTAGGGATCTTCTACTAAAGGCTGTCATCCACAATCGACATTACTTGGCGTATGCGATTAAACACTTTGCCGATTTGGGCAAGCGCCTATCGTAAAACTTTTTAACACTGTCTTCTAAATTGTAAGTTAAGCCCATTACGGGCCTATCATATTAAACAAAAAAAGGCCGATTAAATACGTATATATCTAGTTTGGACAAAATTTTTCTTATAGAAATAAAATTTTGACAAAAATTTTCTATAGAAATGAAACCTTGACAAAATCTATTCTATAGAAATAAAATTTTGGACAAAACTTTTCTCATAGAAATATAAAATTTGACAAAAATTTTCTAAGAAATAAAAATTTTTCTATAGAAAAAAAAAAATATTGTTTATAGAAATAAAATTTTGCTATAGAAATAATAATGTTTGCACAAAATTTTCTACAGAAATAAATTTTTTAGCAAAATTTTTCCTATAGGAATAAATTTTTGACAAACATTTCTATAGTAAATAAGCTTCTATGACAAAAACTTTCTTATAAGAAATGAAAATTTTAACACAAAACTTTCTATCAGTAATTAAAATTTGACAAGAATTTTCTAATTGGTAAATAAAGTTTAGTAGATTTACAAAATTTTTCTATAGAAATAAAATTTTTGACAAAATTTTCTATGGGAATAAAAGTTTTTGGACAAACATTTATGTCTATAGAAATAAACTTTTTTTGACAAAACTACCGTTCTATAGAAATGAAATTTTTGACAAAACTTTCTATAGAGTAATAAAAATTTCACAAAACTTTCTATGCGAAATAAAGTTTGGTAGATTTATTTTGGCAGATCATGCGACCATTTTTTTTACATGGCTGTGTAGAGGCCATATATTGACAAAATGCTACCAAATTTCAACCGTATCGGATGACTTTTGTTGCTCCTCAAGAGGCTTCCGGAGCGTCCAAAATCTCGGGGCGGTTTATATGGGACTCATACTATAAATTAATGGGAGCGATATTTGGACCAATTTTTGCATGGTGGTTTGAAGGACCATATTACTTAAACACCATGCCTACCAAATTTAACTGGATCGGGGATGAGATTTTGCTCTTCCAAGTGGCTTCCTGGAGTTCCAAATCTTGCGCGAGATCGGTTTGTTTATGGCCGGGCTATATTATAATTTATGGACCGATTTTATGGACCAATTTTTTGCTATGGTTATGAGACGGCAGTAAACTAAAACATCAGGTACAAAAATTTTCAAACCGCATCGCGGATTGAATTTTGCCCCTCATCAAGAGGCTCCGGAGTCAAATCTGGCGGATCGGTCTTATATGGGGGCTATATATAATTAGATCGGACGATATGGATTCAATTTTTTGCCAATGGTTTTAAAAACCCAGCTCAATACTAAAGCACAACGTATAAATTCTTCAAACGGGACGGAATGAATTTTGTCCTCAAGCAGGCCCGGATGATCTCTCTGCTTCCCCCATCCTATGGTGGAGGGTATAAAAACTAAATTCAAATTTTTAGGCTAAGAAGTCTAAAAGCTACTCTATGGTGACCATAACTAAAAATCAAGAATGAAACTGAGTTTGGCCAAACCGATATCATTTCCATATCCGCTTTTGATTTGAATTTAGACTTCATCATCTCAATCTCAATCGGCATCACTTTAAAAGCCAAACCAAAGATACAATTGACCAGTAGCATACCTATCAGGATATTTCCCTAAAACTCTGTAGAGACTTTCACACAATGAAATATTTCCACTAGTGTTGTTGTCATCATCATGGCTTCAGTGTCTAAAGTTAAATGGTGTGCGTACGGATGCAACGATTCTCTTCTCTCATTTAGTGTTGATACATTTGTTGCTCGTGACCCCCCCACCCCCCTCCTCAACTGTGCAATGATGTTCATTACTGATTGCTGAACATCCCATACGGGGACAACGAGACGGTCGGGACAACGGAAGCCAGGATGAAGAAAAACATCTTGCATGTAAACAACAAATCGTGGGGCAAACAAGCACACGGAGTACCTTTTAGGATATCCTGTGTCACTTGTTACGACATTCCAGGCAATGGCAAATGGCCGACATGCCATTGTGAATGTGCGCTTACCTCTAGTACTGCAGCAAGCCGTGCCATAGATGATGGTGGATATGCCACAGATTTGTTGCTCCACAACGTGTTCATTGCCGTGGGAACACTCACTTTCCGATTTACGTTGCACAATAGAGAAGAAGGTTATGTGCCTCTATGGCTGTAGCAAATAACCCTACTACATTCAAGGACGGACATGTGAATGAACCAGAAGAAATGAAGTGGCAAAAGGAGATGGGGGGCTTTGGTATGCAATGGGACGAAAGCGGAAGAGATGGATGCTGTTTTTTTCTTCAATTCGTTACGAAAGCACGTTACACTAATTTCTGCAGTCAAGCGACACAGTTCCTGATGTTGCCTTAACACGTTGAGGGATTAAGTGCTGCAACAGAGTAATCCTTCGCTCAGTTGTGCATGGCATTCTTCGAAAGCGTTTCATACCATGACGCAAGCAAAGAGAGAGATAAAATCAAACAACAAATATTAGTTGTATCAATTAATTTTAATTGACTCTTATTGATTGATACTATCAATTTCTGGGGTTTTGAAGGCATTTTTCAATTAAAAAATTAAATTGGATCAATTACTTTCATGTGGTTGAAGATATTTTCAATAAAAATTAATTGTAATCAATTAATGTTCGTGATTGAAGACAAAAAATAATTTTTTTGTTTTGTGCTATGGACTAAGTGATAGTACCAGCTTTTTGTCAAGACACACAAACGAAATTAAAAATCAGGGGTATATTTAATTTCAAGACCGTTATGGACCAATTTCGGGTTTGTTTTTGGGGAGTGAATACTAAGCGTCACACGTAAACTGAAATTTCGGGCGATTAAGGCAAAAAGAAATCAATATGCAAAGGAAAAATATTTAAGATTTTCGGTCGAATATGAACTAAATTTTCGAGTTATTTCCAGTCATGTACGTCTATCGGGCAGACAGATGCGATGAAAAAGCAAACCTTTAATGACGCACAAAGAAACAAAAATTTAGGGAATCGATTTATAGTTTTAGCCAAGACATGAATATAGTGAAACGCTCCCATACTTTGACAACTGAAAATAGGACCCACCTCTCAAAAGTGGACAAGTGAATTTGAGATAAGTGAGATATTAGCAAAGTATGCCCAAAATGGACAAAAATTTTGAAGAGGTTTCAGCTGTTAATATACTTGATGATGTCTTCCGATAAATTTTACCACCTTCGTTTGTGGTTAAACCCTCCTTTTGGCTGTAACGTAACGCAGCGATAACACCTGCTAGGTTAGGTTTTTGTATAGTGGCTAGTCGCAATAATTTCAGGATCAGCTTAGAACTTATTCAGGTCCATTGTGAATACATCACGTGGTGAACTTTTCTCTAGACCTGCTAGGGTTTGTAGTTTTCTGAAACCGACATCTGGAAATCTAATGCAATTTTAGAAATGATCCAAAAATTGCAAAAAACATCGAAAAATTTTCAATAAAATAGGAAAAGCATCGTGTGTCCTTTAAATGTTATGTTGCAATCTATTGTTTTTAGAACTTTGTCAGAGCAAACCATCAAAAAAAAAAATAACGATAAACATTAAGCGTCAGATAAAAATTTGAATAATAAAATCTTCTACAGGAATGAGCAATAATGGCTGTGGGTTAGCCAAAAAAGGTAGGCAATAACCCCAAGGTAAAAATCAGAGTCTTCGACTAATCAAACAAAATATTTATTGCAAGAAAATATTGCCAACTCTGATTTCCATGCCGTGATGGCTTCTTAAATATCACAAATCCTAGAAAATTGCATATTTGGAAACGTTTTCTTTCTTATATATTTACTCAAATAAGAAGCCGATCATTCTAAATGGAGATTTTGGCAACATAAGTGGGAAGAAATATTAAATTCAGCGTTATAAATACCCGAAATAATAACACTACCGGCCGGTAAACTGGCTTTATCGGTAAGGCAAAATTTAGAAATTGGTTAACAAAGTAATCAAATACAGTAATTGATTCTGGTCTATTCCTTTCCGTTTACTTCATGGCAAAAAGACAAACATTCCTAATCGTAAATATTTTGGCTTTGAAGAAAACCAATCCAAGTAGCTAAGTTTCACTTTAATACGCTACGCCTGTGGATATAGGCCGCATTTTCCAATTCCCCAATTGACTTTAATTTGTCTTTTATTTGTTCGTTGTCATACTGCAGCAGTTACTCTAGTTGTCGGCGCTGCTGTTATTGATTGTACTGTGGTTGCTGCCGGCTCAGCAAATTTCTCGATTCATGGACAACATTTCTCTTTGAGATTCTTGCTTCTTTGTAACTCCGTAATGGCTTGTTCACTGGAAATGTGTTGCGATGCTGCCACTTCCAGACTATACAACCATTCCTTTTGGCTTCATTGTATTAGCCTGATGCAAAATATTTACATAAAAATGGAGTCGAAAGGAAACATTATAGAATAGTGCGAAGAGGGAATCCCAGCTAGCAAAAATCGAAACGTTCGTTTGGCAAGGCAAACGACTCAAACAAGGCGACAATGACAAAAGGCAAAGAAAATTGAGAAAAAAGGGAGCGTTT
Organism: Haematobia irritans; assembly: GCA_003123925.1. Lineage (NCBI taxonomy): Eukaryota > Metazoa > Arthropoda > Insecta > Diptera > Muscidae > Haematobia > Haematobia irritans. The sequence continues at coordinate 6,916 of PGFW01063827.1, read as the reverse complement.
TAAATAATTTGTAAATACTTTTTGAATTAAATTTGTAACGTCTTCTTTAGGAACGAGGTCCTCCAGACAAGCACACACACGTCCCACTCAGCACATACACCACTACGCAACCGAGAGTCAGCCAAAGTAATCTTAAATGATAAATGCCTCCACCCTCTACGTCCTTTGCAGCTTACAACAGTCCCTGTGCTTCTTGTATTTTCAAAAGCATTTGTATGATAAGCTTTAGTGACAGAACCATACAAGAGTCCTTTGTAAGATAGCTGGTGGCTACTGCTTCGGCTCGCTATGTTCCTCTTTAAGATCTGTTTGCTGTTGTATTATTTACTTGGAGGAAGATGATGACTGTTGAGTTGTTTAGATTTTGAACATTTCACAGTGGGATATGGTTTAATGTTACCTACTAGAAAATAGCGAAAGGGACAAAATTATTTCAAAACACAAAGCAAAGAATGTACATTTTTGTCTTTGTAGCGCAACGAAATTGCATTGTTTTATATAATTTGAATACCATTAGTGTTGTGTCGGCAGAACTTCATTAACAATGATTTAATAGCAAACCCCATTTTTCCTGAAAGCAAAAATAAATTTTTTAAAAACTCATTTAATTAAACTGAGGCTGAATCATTGATTTGAAGATAAAAAGCTTAATATTGGCATTAATGACATATTTTGCATGTTTGGCTTTAAAGTTTTTATTTTTCCAAATTAAGAAAACAATTTTATAAGCTTGAATATCCTGTTGTAATTTTGGATCCCAAAATCCTTCAGGGGAAAGGACAAAATCTTGGATCCAGAAAAATGTCTAATCTTCATTTCTATTGTTTGCTGATCTGATTACAAACCGCAAACTGGTTAGAATTATAAGAACAAGGAAAAAATGAAGTCTTAGTTTATTATATTTTTTGTATGTATCTAAAGTCGTAGTCCAATTCCTATCTTCTTCAACTTTTTTAATTCTTATTCATATCTCAAAAATATTATTGACAACTTTGATTGGGGTGTCTAAAAACTTACATGCGATTAACAATGATTCCGTTAAAAAACCAAAAATATGTTCCTAATTGCGAATTTGGCAGCTGAAGCAAAAATTTCAATAAATCACGACGTGACTAATTTTCAACGCCTAGTAGGCCAGCCCAATGAACCCACTCACAAATTCACAAACTTGCAAGCTTAGTGAAAACTCCTCAGTTTCTCATTTCACATTAAACTTATTTATTAATTCAAAGTTGCACAATTATTCCCAAAACAAGGGAGCTTTTTGTCGAATGCTAAGGCTTTCATACTGATGGTAAGGCCCATTTACGGGATACCTAAATGTTGGGCTCATCGGAAACTGATAGGCACTGTAATTAAGAATCAAAAGAACTCGCCGTTACCGCCAATTCAAATGTCTCTTTCGATAATTAATGTATTTTTTAGTTTTCTATAATCGACGTCTCCACACTAAAAAAAGGCATGCCTGTCCAAAGATGTTGTCTTGTACTTTAAAAATTTTGGTATTGATGCCGAACAAAGAAGGCGGAGAATACAAGTAAGGATATCTATTTAAGACAACAAATTCTTCTTTTAAATTTGGGTTTTTGTTAGCTTTGCTTCTAGGAATCAAATTTTAAATTTATTTAGTATATGAAAGAGAAAAAAAGCTGAAAAAAGCGCTTTTTCCTCCATACGCAGTATCAAAGTTGGCTTTAAAAACAGAGTTAATGACAACTTTATTTTCCAAATTGAAGACGTTCGACTTCGAGTAGAAAATTAATGCTAAGCGTTTCACGTAAAAAAACGTCTTTAAAAAATAAAGGGTGTTTGAAAAAACATGTCCTATATTTGAACGATTTTTTGCTTTTTAATCAAAAATGCAAAAAGACGACAAATTTAAAAGACAATTTTATTCAAGTTAAAGAATTTTCGGAATTATAAGGTTTAAGTTGACTTTAGGGCACCAAACAATTTTTTCTTTCATTGTTATTGAAGTGAAATTCACTTAATTATGAAGGACAATACGACATCTATTGAAAAGTTTTATCGACTTTGAAGGAAGTAAAAAACTTTATATTATTAATATATTATGGCTACAAATTTGGCATTCCGTATTTTAAAGACACTGAAATCTTTTGAATATTGTTTTCAGTGCACAATACAGCGATACTAGTGTTGAGATCAGAAAGTGAGCTAAGAACTTAACCGTCCCTTTTATTTGTTCTCGCAATAGTACCGCGTGTTTAGTCAGTTTTCCATAGTTAATAGTTTGCTCGAACGCCTATCTATTCTATTGTTTTTTTATAGTGATTAAATACCACAGTGGGGATAAATAAAGATAACAGTTGCTCTTTAAAATTTCGCGACTTAATAAAAAATTATCGTGTGTACCACTGTGCACCTATTGCATTGGCATTGTTTATCAGAACTAATATTTCAAAAAGTGACACAAAGAAAATATTTCTGCGAATACGCCAAAGATGAAATCCAAAGAGACATTTTCTCATTTCGAACGAAATTTAATTATGAGCAGCAGCATCAACACCAACAAACTTCATTAAAAACAACAGGGGCAACAACGTACAACTAACATCCATTCCATGGCTATTAACACAAACAGCTTGAGCTAGGATCAGCACAGACAACAGCAAGAGAAGCAATTCTTAACAAATTAGTCTATAGCTAAAGTTATTCTTTTCAAGCACAAAATGGATCCATCAAAGAGCATCCTGATATTGTATATGATGAACGCTACGTGACGACTTAACAACCTGAACTGTTGTCGCGCACCTAACACTATGCCAACGAGACATAGGCCACTGACAGCATGATATGGAACATTTTCATCCCGGTGCCAATCGGCCTTTGTTGTAATCTCTCAATTACACGATTATGCACTCTTAGCACTATTCCGCTTAATAAGGAACTCCATCTACAGGCAGAACGGAAAAGCTTTAAAATTTGCGAATTAAAATGAACTGAGTCATTGTCCTTTAACCGATATTTGAAAAAACCGCCCAGTAATTTATTGGATATTCATGAAATTCTGTCAACTAAAATCGCACTCGTAAATAGGGAGATAGCAATTTCCTTTGAATATTCAATAAATCATTTTCAGAGAGAAAATTATTCTCTTTGGCTCTGTGTGATTGATGATTGTGGGCATTGTCGTCCGTTCTTCATTTCTCTTTCAACTTAATGAGAAAATCTGGCATAACAAAAAAAAAAAAACAATCTCAATTAGAGGAAATTTAAGAGGCTTTTAGCAATTCCGCCTTAATTACAATGGCAGAGGGCGTTTGGTTTTGCAGTATTTTTGTGATTTTAATGAATTGTCTGTAACAATTCATTTCGAAAGTTTGAATTTACTATTATTCGGATTCGAAATCGAAATGCGGATAGTAAATTTAAAATAGAATAAAAAAAAGATAAAATAAGTATATTGCTTATCAGTCTTATCCCAGGAAAAAAGTTTAGAAATTGTTGTTAATGTAATACGCGTAATTTTCACTTCAAAAAAAGTTATTTGAAGCAATACATTAAAACACCATTTACTGTGCCTACAAATCTCTTGTCACAAGGGGAATTTCAAACGAAATATGTGTGTTTGGACTATACTACAACTATACGATTATGAAAAAGTGACTAACCAATAGTTTATTTACTAACATCAGTAGAATTATAGAAATTATAATATCCTAAGACTCATATAGTAGAACTAAGACAGTTATTGTTGTACAAATTTTTATTGGAATTGGAATATTAAAGCGAGTTAATAAATAGTGTGGTTTGAAACGGCGCAATCTTCTAGGTTGAGTTTGGAGTAAATTACGGGCTTCGCGATTAGAATGGTGCTGTAGGCGGATAAGATGTTGTTCTGCAAATTTAGAAATTTCCTCTTGGAGGTCACTATTTCGGGCATACCATGGAGCGTTTACTGCGCTTCTTATCACTTTGTTTTGAAACCTTTGTGTTTTTTCGATGGAACTGTTTGACGCACATCCGCCATAATTTGGATGTTCATAATAGTTTTACTATTATTTTAATTAAATCCCAAAATTCAAATTAGCATCTAGTCTGAAAAACCTTAATGGCGAAATCAATGCAGCGAAGGTCTTAAAAGAATGACAAAACTCAATACATAATCATTAGTATGAATTCCTTCTCTCAGTAAACACGCCAAAAAAATAAACGCGTTTGAAAACGTGTACGCGAAAAAGTTTTTTCTTTTGTTAGAGTTTTTTTGAATTGCCCCTTTCGAAAATTGTAAACTTTTTATCACCAAAAATTTCGTTTGTTACAAAAATTATGTAATGTTTCAATAAAAAAAAAGTTATTTTTTGAAACACCAGGCCAGTCATTTTCGGTTATATTCAAACACTTGTTTCTTTTCTGACTTTAGGTCCTTTTAATAGACACATTTTAGCAGGTTCAAAATTTACATATACATACAATGTAATGTTGGAAACATTTTTCCGTGAATCTTCGAACATATTCTGCGAATATATGTTAAAAAAAAAAACTTTTCTAAAAAAACTTTTGGTCGAAGCAGGTATCGAACCCAACGACCCTTGGCATGCGCAAGTCGCGACGCTAGGAACCGACTGCACCAACGGCTGCCGAACTAACGTTTGTTTTCTGCTTAAAATAAACTTGTTTATTCGTCCGTTCGTTGGGCGCCGCAAGCTATGCAATATCAAAATATAACTTATTATGGCATATTTATTTTTTTGATGACGGCATAACAGGTTACATAGCTTCAGTGAGTTAGTGTGTTGGCTCATACAAAGTGCATGGTCGCGGTTCGATTTTCGCGTCCAGGCGAAAAGGTAAAAAAAATTAAAAAATTTATAAAAATCGCATAATTTCTTACTACATTGTAGGTATTGACAGGAAAAAGGTGGTGTAAAGAACTAAAAAACATCGTGGATGTGAGAAAAAGATGTGAGGGAAAAATGCCAAATTAGCCAAGAAAACAATGTTTTTTTTTGAGTTTGTCCTATGCAAATTGTTGTTTTACATGCCTGGAAAAGAATAAAACGTTATCACAAAAAGTATATACTTTTTTCACCAAATACACTTCCTTAGCAGGCGAAAAGCAAATGAGAAACGAACTTGTGTTTGTCTAAATTTTCGTTTGGGAGGAAAGAATTATTTTTTTGCGACGTGTATATAAGATTCGATACACTGCAAAATACATTTCTAGATGCCCTGCATAAAAATGTCCATGGCGGCGCTGACCCTCCTCATGTAGGAACTAGGTATTCGCGCCCCCTTTTCTTCAAATTGGACATAATAGGAAAATCTTTCATGGGAAACACTTACTCTTTTTTGTCTTGAGCCAAGTAAAGGGATCCGGTTTTCCTACACAACTCTACATAGCCACCATTCTCCAAGAAGCCAACTCAATCTTTTAATTTTGAACGAAAGGATAATTTTAAAGACACCCAATGTCATTCTCTTTTAAATTTAATATTTGCCGTACTTGATGCTAAGAAACAATATTGAGTTTAAGCTCGCTTTTTTCGGCTTTTTTATTTATGTGCGCATCAAAGTTTTTTCAAAGCATTTCAATGACAACGTTAAATTTCCAATGCTGACATCGACTTCAAGTAGGGAAATTATGCTATCTTTCAAGTAAAAACGTCTTTAAAAAAATGCTTTTAAAGCTTTTTAACTTTGTAGTCAAGATGCAAAAAGTCAAGAAATATAAAAAGAATTTCATTATTTTTGATGAATTTTTCAGAATTATTAAAGCCGAGTTGACCTTAATCTAACAAAAATATCTTTCATGTAAATATACGCCTGAAAAAAATAGTTGGCCTCACGACAATATTGGTAGCCTAATGCATTTGTTAGCCTAATAGTTTCCACTTTGGCCAACATTACCTAATCTATGGGAAAATTCCAAATTTTGGCATTAGACATTATATATTTGATTATAGTAACAAATTCCACCAAAAAAATCATCAATGTTACCACCACCAATTCTCAACTCAATTTGGTGATCCAAAACTGCTTAAATTCATTCCAAAAAAAAACTCAACTCAGGCAGTAAATGCAAATTTACAATTATCGATGCTAAACACATCCCCAACATATCTTCAGCTTTATATTTCACGCTTTTCAATTTACTTTGCTTTCCAGGGAATCCAAGCTTCATAGTCATATCGTAGCCATGTAACGAGGATATTTTGGTCGAACATGTTTTTTTCGCATCGTTGCTCTTATGAAACTTTGAGAGGGTAAGTATATTGGGGTGTAGTGTATTTCGCAAGAAATCGATTAAGACTTGACTGTTCTCCGTTCATATGCAAAACACCAACTGCATGAGATTCCTTCCGCATTATCTTAGCGAGTCACAGAAAGAAGCTCATCTAATTCCAAAGATTTTATCTTTACTTAATTTATTTTGGTATTGATTCCGAGCCAAAGAATACATTGCAGATGCAATTCACTTTGAAATGAAGAAAAAAATATTTACTTTTTATTTTTTTTTTTCGCTCCATTTGCCGCAAATGGTCATTAGCACC
>PGFW01063812.1:7717-20916 GCA_003123925.1 Haematobia irritans | reverse complement strand
GAACAAAAACAAAGAAATATTTGTTGTTTTAGATATGGAGTTATTAGGTTTTTATTTATAGACGGAGTGTTTAGTATTTCGTTAATGTTTTATCACTCAAGGCCAGACACTAACTGGGTTCAAAAGCGCCAGCAACCAGAACAGAAGTTGTTGCTTATTTATAAGATAACAGAACAACTCCATGCCTAAAACTTCCGACCATACCACCCTAAAAAGTGCGCCTATTGCTTAAATTTTATTGCACCACCAAACAAAACAAAAAAGAAAAGGCGAAAAAACGTATATAAAGCCGTAAGTGTCGGCCATGGCCGAATCTTATGTACCTTCCACCATGGATTGCATAAGAAAAACTTTCTAACGAAAGGACTGTCATCCACAATTCGAATTACTTGGTCTGCGGTTAACAGCACTTGCCGCTCGCAAAGGCTCCATCTTAAAACTTCTTTTACACCGTCTTTATCAATTGTAAGTTTGTTCCGTACGGGTATTATTAAACAAAAAAGGCCGACATGAGAATACGTAGTATAATTTAGTTTGACAAAATCTTTCTCGTAGATAATAACATTGTTTGACAAAACTTTTGCTTGTTAGAAATAAAAGTTTATGACAAGTATTTTCTTATAAAAGAAATAAAATTTTGACAATATTTTCTTAGAAATCAAAATTTTTGACAAATTTTCTATTACGAGATTACAAATTTTGACAAACTTCTTCTATTAGAAATAAATCTTAAGACAAAATTTTTTATAGAAATAAAATTTTGACCAAAATTTTCTATAGAGATTAAAATGTTTGACAAGAATTTTGTATAGAAATAAAATTTTTGACAATATTTCTATAGAAATAAAATTTGACAAAATTTTCATATAGAAATAAAATGTGTACAAAATTTCGTATTACCAAATAAAATTTTGACAAACCTTTTCTATACAGGAAATAAAATCTTTGACAAAATTTTCGATATGAAATAAAATTGTGGCTAGATTATTTTTGCGAGACTCGGCCTATATATAACTATAGACTGATAACGCCAATGTACCAAATTCACACACGTACCAAATTTCAACCGATCGGATGAATTTTGCTCCTTCCAAGGAGTTCCATGAGCGGTGGCTGTGGAGCCGGGGTGCGACTAAGCGGGAGTCTTTGTAGTCAGAGTCTGAAGATTTGCTGAGTCGGAGTCGTAAAAGATTTTTTGCTCGACTCTCGGCTAAACCAAATTTTTTAAAAACACTTCACATTTTACTGTAACTAAACAAGTTTTTACGCAAATTAGTTTCCATTGCGTTATTCATTCGATCAATGTACAGCGCATGATTGTAAAAATGAACAATCACACTTCCAAATTACGGCTATCTTTTTATGTTTCCTAGAATGTTAGACTAAAGGCAGATGCGCTGGATCGAGTTGCATTTTAAATAGCCATTATCAATTTATTTGATAATATCGGAACATCGCAACATTATATTTTTTTAGAATTTTCATTTCTAAGGGTCATATTATATATGTGGAATATTGACAGAAAATTTTTTCAAAGTTGTTTTTTTTATAGAAAATTTTGTCAAAATGTTAGTTTCTATAAAAAGTTTTTGTCAAAATTTTATTTCCTATACAAAATTTTATTACAAAATTTTATTACTACGAAATCCACTTTTTTCATAGAAAATTTAGTCAAAAATTCTCATTTCTAATAGAAAATTGAGTCAACAAATTTTGTTCGTATAAATATTTTTTGCAAAATTTTTATTTCTAATAGAAAATTTTTGCAAAATTGTTTGTACACAAAATTTTATTTTATAAAACATTTAGAGTCAAAATTTTTTTTCCAGTTTAGAACATTTTGTCAAAAATTTTATTTCTAGTAGAAAACTTTAGTCAAAATTTTGTTTTCTGTAGAATATTTTGCAGGAATCTTATTTACTACACAAAAATTTTCTAAAAATTGTATTTTTATTGATATTTTTTTCAAAATTTTATTTCCTATAAGAAAAAATTGTCAAATTCTTTATTTCTTAGTAGCAAATTTTCTCAAAATTTTTTTTCTTAGCTGCATGCCTCACTGTACTCACTGCTCGATAAAAAATGCTATTTCAAAATTTTAATTACTATAGAAATTTTTGTCTATAGTAATAATTTAGGTCAAAGAATTTTATTTCTCATAGAAAATCTTAGCTTCAAAATTTTATTTCTTATAGAGAAACATTTAGTCAAAGTTTTGTGTTCAGTGAGAAAATTTTGCCCAAAATTTTATTTCTACGTTAGAAAATTTTGCGAAAATTTTTTTTTGCCTACACATTTTTTAATTTTATTTTTTTTTTTCATTAATTTTGCTTTCAATTTTATTTTCAAGTTAAAAAAATTTTGGCCAAATTATTTCTTATAAAAAATTTTATTCAAAATTTATATATTCTATATATTGGTTCAAACAAATTTGATTTCTATAAGAAAATTTTGCCAAAATTTTTATTCTATAGCAAATTTAGTCAAAATTTTTATTTACTGTTACAAAGAATTTTTGCAAAATTGTTTAATGCTCACTGCATTACTCACTGCTTAAGTCGTAAAACTCTGTTAGGAAATGATCTCAAAATTTTTCAATAATGAATCATTTTTGAGAAAATTGTCTAAACAATATAAATATTTCCCAAAATATGCCCGACGATTTTGTAGAAGTTGATTTTTGAGATTTTCCGTATTCAAAATGTAGAATAAATCTAAAGTTTGCGTGCCAGAGTACAATTTATAATGCGGCCCGTTCCGACCTATAGAGGCTTCCTTGCATTTTTATTTTTTAGTTAAAATGTTGTTACGTCCCATAACGTTAGGATTTAAATTTTAAGTACAGGAATTTTTCCAGCACAAAATACATATTACTGTTTGCGTAATCTTCTGCATGCTTATGATGGCGTATTTATATCATTGAATCTTTATTAAACATTGCCTAAATTTGCAGAATTAGAGTTCTAATTGGCACTTCTTATAGATGAAATTAGTACCTTTTTTTTTGCACACAATAATAAATACGATACTTTTATATCGGATCCCCCACAATAGAATCCACTAAGATTGAGTGGTATTTAAAAATGTGATATTTATTATATTACCGGAGTCGACTCCGCGCAGTCGGAGTCGAGCCTGGAGAAAAAAGCCTGCGAGTCGGATGTCAAGCAAGGAATTGGGTTCGACTCCACAGGGCCCTGCCCCTCAGGGGGTGTCAAACTAAGGGATCGGTTTAAATAGCGGGTTTCACTAACTATAATTAGACCGGTCTGCTATGGACCAATTTCTTGCATGGTTGCTATAGAAGGACCAGGTTATACTACAAACAGCCCATCATACTTACGGGATGAATTTTGCTTCTCCAAGAGGGCTCCGGAGTTTACCGTTAAAGTGATCCAATATGGGCCCACTTTTGCAATACCATTCGACCCCTACATCAATAACAACGCTACTTATGACAAGTTTTCAAATTGCAATAGCTTGTTTCCCCGCTTCGGGAACGTTTAGCGCGTGATTTCTAACAGACGGATCGGCAAAGACAGGCTAGGTCGCACCTCTTCCTGTGTTTTAAAACGGTGTGGTCTTAGAGCCAATATCTCTCAGCGGGAATGGCCGACATCCCCCGCCCAACTTTCTTCCAATACTTCGCCTGGGCCCAAAGTCTTCTCCGATGTCGGCTTGACAAATTTCCCAAGGGAAGCTTACGGGGTGAAGTCTAGCGACTACTCTCTCAACACTTTATTTTCGATATCTTGTCGTTGACGGAGGCGCATAACCCCTTTATACGACTTTCTTTAAAGTACTGCTGAAAAAAGTAAAAATTCTCTGATCTTCCTTGAGATTTTACAGAGAAAACACGACGCGTCGAGGGCTTATGAATTTTTAATTATGGAGTACCCGATGTTTTTAATTTTGGACGAGAAGGGGACCTCCCCCTTGCCCGACATTTTGAAAACATTGGACAAATTTATCCGATTTGCTTTGACCATTTTTCAGAAGAAGGTGAAGGGGGCCTCTAGGACCAAAGGGCCAGCTACTTTATTTTTTCTATATTTGGGTCGAGGAGGGGCATCCCCTTTGTGCCACTTTTTTTTAAAGTACAGTGGAAAAAAACTAAAATTTTTCGAACTTTACTGAAAATTGTACGGAGAACTTGAAGGAGATATGAAATTTAGTATGAGGCTCTATTGATTTTTCAACTATCTGGCCAATGAAAATAAAGGGCGCAGGAGAGACCTTCTTTATCCTCAAGTCCATCCGTTGAAACAATTAATTTCAATTACTTGCAAATTTACAAAGGCCGTAGGGGTCAAGGTGTGAAATCAATGTGGTGTTACTTGATTTTTGGCGGCGGTATTTGGCGGGAACTTTCTTCTTGCCCTAGCAACGTATGAAACTTGAAGAAAAGTTTACAGAATTTCGTTGGAATTTTGCAGAGAAAAATGGAGCCGTCCCTTTACAAAAAAATAGTAGCAAAATCTACCTTCTCCGATTTTATTTAAATTGGCCGTGAAGGAGATTAATTTATACAGGGTACAGTGATTTTTCGATGTTCCTGGTTGGAGATGGGGAATTACGTGAAGTTTGGAGCTTTGCTGAAATGAATATAGGATACGTGAATTTACGATATCTGGTCGGGGAGGACGCGAAGGAGGGGGGCTTCCCTTTTGTCCGGATTTTTGAAAATAGAAAGTAGAGGATTGTTGATACATCGGGGGAACTCTATACATAATTTTATGAATTCTCCACAGCGTTATTCTTGCCAGACTTTCTTTAAGTAAAAAACATAAAATATACCATGAAATTTGCAACAGGCAACTTAGAGGGTGCTTCATTTCCCGGGTATTATGTTTGGGAAAAGGCAATGTTCTCCGTGTCCAAAACTTTAACAAATGTTAATGATGGTAAATTTTTAAATTTAACTTTTTTTCCGGTTTACTGGACGGTATGTTGAGGAGACAAACCACGCTTGATTGATTCACCAAGGAAAAATGTAGAAGAATGTCAACGATGTGAATACAGTAACAATTAAATAACAAAAAAAAAATGGTTCTTGAAGGGAACGAGCGGTTTTTTTAAACTCGGTGCCCGTATTTATATCTGCCCATCAACCGCCACTATCTTCTTGTATATAAACGAAAAAGCAAGAGGTTCACGATTTTATTGAAATGTACGGTATAGGTGATGCCGGAACATGTAATCGTGACTTAATCAGTTTCACTTTCAGTTTCTTGTGCCAGACTTCAGCTTGACCCGCTACTCCCTTAACAAGCAGTTTCAAAAACGTCTTTCGAAATTTGTTTTCAGAGCGCAAGATATAGGTGCACTAAATTATTAACGAAAATATGCTTCGGCAGGCCCGCCAGCGAAAAGCGGGCCAGCTCCGTTTTATCACTATAGCTTTATACGTTATGGAAAATGCTACTAAAAAATTATTTGAATTAAAATAGACTACCTTGTAGTTAAACACAAAGAACAGTTCTTTCATGAGGAAATTCTTTGGTACTGCGCTTTAACATTGCCGCCATATAGAACAATTTTTCCAACTTTTTTTAGCTGGCGTTGTTTATTAAAATCGTACCGTTGTTAATGTTATGTCTGCAAAAGTCACAGTTTTGCGACTTGGCCAACCACCTGCTCCAACACAGAATACCTCTATGACGCCAGTTGGAAACCTAGGCAAATTTGGCGAGCAAGGCCACACCAATTCCTAATGATGGCCTATGAGTACGGGCCTAAACATAGAGGCATGCAAATAACTCACACACATAATGAGTTGAACAAACACTCTAGTAACCAAAGAAAATTTTACATAACAATGTGTCGCCACCGACGAAGAATTTTTTTCACCACAGGTTGGCTGCATTAAGGTCCCCGGTCTGAGCACATTAGATGGGCCGCCTCTAGTATTAAATGCATATATTTTAGTATAGTTAACCAACCTTCAAACTGATTTCCGTCGTCATAAATTTGACGTCTGCGTAAGCTCAATTAGTTGTGAGACTCTATGCTAGCGTCTTTCTGCGTGAATCAGACTTTTTGCTTGCAGTGTAAAACAAACCACTGTGGACAAAAAATCTACCAGATTCTTTCCGTCTCATCTCTCCTCCTCCTCCCACTCCTCTCTGTTTTTGATAGAAATGACTGTCTTTCTGAAGGCAAAAAGATGTACGCGGTGCAAGCTAAAAAGCACTTGGCTTGATAATGAGTTTCCGGAACTCTTTGCCCCAGGGAAAATCAACAATTAATTGATTGGCTATGCGCAAATTCAACCGCGTCGTCAGTTGAAATGAGCACGGAGGACGCTGGCGAAACGAAGGTGGTTACCGACGAAAACATCAAAAAAATCCACAGAAATGAGTTTGAATGACCGTTTAAAATGAACGTTCGATCGAGATAGCAGAGGCCTTAATGCATATCAAAGGAACGTGTTTGTCATATCAGTCTCATCAATATTTGTGTCGCGCTGCGAACTCACATTTGACCAAATACAAACAACCGCTGTTGAGGCGAGTTTCTGAGCCACGGGCTGTTTTGCAGCTGTTAACTCGGTAATACACCCGAGTTTTTCCCCCGTCGTCGATGATGGATTGACAATGATAAAACATGGCCGGCCATCACTACAACTCCTGCAGGTTCCACTCGACAGTCGGCCTGAAGCGTAGACAGCCGACCGCGTAGAATCGTATCCGAAGCGATGGGAAAAAAACTAAAAAAGATACCGGCTGGGCAAGTGAACATGGCCTCTGTTTTTTTCGGGCGAGGAATGCGGCATGCGGAAATCAATTTTGTATCGGATTATCTGTAGAGGAAAAACCCATCAACGCTGACTGATTATACTGGCACGTTATTGGAGCGTTTAAAGCCGCTTCGAATACATCGGCGGCAAAAACGGCCCCATATGAATAGAAGAAAAAACGTGTCTTGTTCCCCACCAAGGAACAAGCGCCACCCCCGTGCCACGAAGTCACTTGATAACCGCAGTGCAAAAATTCTCCATGAATTGCGGGCTTCGACTTGCTTCCCCACCCACCGTATTTCTCAAGATCTGGCCCGCCGGCGACTCCTTTTTGTTGTTCCTCAGACTGAAAAGGATGCTGCGCAGGGGAAAATTTGGGCGTGGCAATGAAGGCGGAGGTGATCGCCGCGGAAACTGAGGCCTATTTTGATGGCAAAACCGAAGGAGTGACTACCAAAATCGGTTATCAAACAAAATAATTGGAATCGTTATAATTCGTGTATCGCTTCTTGAAGCGGGAACTATGTTGAATATAAAAGCGATTTTGCACAAAAAGAAAAAATGTGTTTTTCTTTGTTAGACCGGGTACTATCAGGCCAACCTGTTTCGACTGTTATTTTGGTTTTCGGTCAGTCTCGACGTTTCCCCTGTTAAGTCCACTCTGACCACAAAAACGGGTGTGTTACAAGTGAGCAATTGTTTTCTTTCAAATGTTCTTGTAAGAAAACAAATAACGTTAAGCAACAATTGATCCGAAAAGTGAAGACATATTTCGCAATTGCAGACAATATAGCAGGGATTGCCTAAACGTTCTAACTAAAGACTCGTCATCCCAATCAATTACCTTTGAGTTCTCGGTAAAGACTTTCTCGATGGCAAGGTATCTTAAAACGTCTTAACATTTGCCTTCGGAAACTCGTTAAAATTAGGTTCATATGTTAGTATTGAGGCAGTCCATAACTTAATTATGCAACCGTTTTAGAATCACGGTAATTAGGGACGGTCAAAACGCTCAACGGGAGATAGTATAAAAATTTTCCTATGAAGCTCCCAGAAATTCAAATTGTGGAGGCGTCGTTTTAGGGGCTATATATAATAAAACCGATATGGACCAATTTTTACACGCTTTAGTAGAAATCACATACTGACATTACGTACCCAATTTCGACCGGATCGGACCATGGCCAATTTAACAGGGTGGGCTGTAAAAACCAAGCGGACAGTCACCTTCGTTAAGTCATTATATGTTTCCTCTTACAGAATAGTATTTACTCTAGGAGCAAAGGAATTAACTGCATTGCTTATTTTCATTCGCAAAAGAATTTCTCATAGTCAGTTAGAGATAATGGAAATTTGTGTAAGTATTTCTCCCCTTTAGATCTTTGTTAAGGAATATCTTAAAAATTCTTTAAAGCCTCAACAAAACATAACAATAACTCAAAAAATGCTTTACTCATGTGTACCCTGTTTTATAACTACAGTACGGGATTCTAAACTATTAATCCAAAGCTGCACCTCAACAACGTTTGAGTCTTTACTACTGCGACATCTTGGTCTACGGTCAATGTTGTCATGCCATTGTGTTTAAGCTTTTGAAAACTAACAAACATATTTTTGGCCATTTTCTCAAAAAAGGATTAAAGTGATACTAACGAAAAACCTAGTAAGTCCTAAACTTTTCCATTATGTGAATTATTTTTGAACACGTTATAGTTGAATTAGTGCAAATGCTAAAGAAGAATCACAGTGGTACATGAAAGCAAATATAAGCTGGGAGTTGAGTATAAAATTTTGGCGTAATCTAGTTAGATATTTTGTAAGTACAAATATGAGTTTCTAACTTCATATAGAAACGTAGATATTCCCATTAATTATTTTTATTTCAGTCGATTAGATGAAATTATTCTTGGGGATGACAATGTTTTGCCTTCGCCTTCATAAGCGGACAATCAAACCTTTCGATTCTGCTTAGATGTTGATCACATCACAGTAGACCCAAGTGTCTCTCCCCATCCTCCTCTGTTTGGAATTTCGGTCAGTATCAATACCAAACTGTCTGAACTCTAATGCTTTCAAAAATTCCCCCGATTTGGTTTGAAATGTTCATTACAATTTTGCAAATTTAACTTCCCGGTCTTATGTGCAGATTTAGGGCCGGCGATGAACATTACTAGCTTAGACCTTGTATAGATTTGGCATTTTCTTTTAAGTAACTTAATAATAGCAATTTTCTTATATTTTTGCACTAATGCCATCTTTCGTATTTAATATAAATCAAGAACTAAATTTTTCTTTATATTTCAATAATGTTAAACAAAATTTTATGTCTATAGAAAATTTTGTTAAATTTATTTCTTATGGGAAAATTTTCTCAAAAATATATTTCTATTAGTAAATTTTTCTCAAAATTTTATTGCCTATAGTAAATTTTTCTCAAATAGCAAATTTTGCCAAATTTTATTTCTACTATGAAAATTAAAAAAAAAAAACTATTTCTATTGGAAAACTTTTTTCAAAATTTTATGTCTAAGAAAATGTTATCAAAATTATTTTCTTTCCCAGCAGAATTTTATCCAAATTTTATTTCTATAGCAAAAATAAAAATAAATTATTGTCTAATAAAAATTTGTCAAAACTTGTATATCTATAAGAAAATTTTATATCGATAGAAAAAATTTTGAGAAAATTCATTTTTTAAGAAATTTTTGTCCAAAATTTTATGTTTTCTATAGAACATTTTTTAAAATATTTTATTCTCATATAGAAATTTTGTTCAAAATTTTACTTCTATATGAAAATTTTGTGTCAACATTAAAAAAATATTCTCTATTTAGAAAATTTTGTCTAATTTTATTCTTATAGAAAATTTTGTCAAAATTTTATTTCTATAGAGAAATTTGTCAAAATTTTATTTCTATTTAGAAAATTGTCAACAATTCTATTTTCTATAGAAATTTTCTCTAAAAAGTTTATTTCTATGAGAAAATTTTCTCAAATTATTATTTTCTATAGAAAATTTCTTCAAATTTTATTTCTATAGAAAATTTTTACAAAATTTTATTTCTATAGAAAATTTTCTAAAAATTTTAATTCTATAGCAAATGTTGTCAAAATTTTATTTCTATAGAAAATTAAAAAAAAAAAAATATTTCTATGGAAAATTTTTTCAAAATTTTATATATATAGGAAAAAAAATCTAAATTTTATTTCTATAGAAATTTTTTCAAAATTTTATGTCTGTAGAAAATTTTGTCAAAATTTTATTTCTAAAGCAAATTTTGTCAAAATTTTATTTCTATAGAAAATTAAAAAAATATTTCTATAGAAAATTTTGTCAAAAACTTATATCTATAGAAAATTTGTCAAAATCTTATATCGACTAGAAAATTTTGTCAGGAATTTTATTCTATAAGAAACTTTTTGTCAAAATTTTATTTCTATAGAACATTTTTTTAAATTTTTTTTCTAAAATTTTTTCATTTTCTATAGAACATTTTTGCAAAATTTTATTTCTATAAAAAATTTTGTCAAAATTTTATTTCTATAAAAAATTTTGTCAAAATTTTTATTTCTATAGAGAAATTTTGGCCAAATTTATTTATTTATATAGAAAATGTTCTTCAAAAAATTTGTCTTTCCATAGAAATTTTTGTCAAAAAGATTATTTCTATAGAAATGTTTGTCAAAATTTATTTCTATAGAAAATTTTTATCAAAATTTTTATTTCTAAAGAAAACATTTCCCAAAATTTGTATTTGTATAGAAAATTTTCCCAAAATTGTATTTGGTAACCGTTAAAATTTTCGAATTGTTTACATCTTAATATGATATTTTGACGAAGAGCCAAAGGCGCTTTTTTTTTATTCAAAATAAAAATTTTATTTCTATAGCACAATTTTGTCAAAATTTTATTTCTATAGAAAATTAAAAAAAAATATTTTCTCTGTAAAATTTTTTCAAAATTTTATATCTGTAGAAAATTTTGTCGAAATTTTATTTCTAAAGCAAATTTTGTTAAAATTTTATTTCTAGTGCGAAAATTAAAAAAACAATATTTTCTATAGAAAATTTTGTCAAAACTTTAGTATCTATAGAAAATTTTGTCAAAATCTTATATCGATAGAAAATTTTGTCAGAATTTTATTTCTATTGAAACTTTTTTTCAAAATTTTATTTCTATAGAACATTTTTTGTCAAAATTTTTATTTCTATAAAAAATTTTCTGTCAAAATTTGTATTTCTATAGAAAATTTTGTCAACATTTTATTTCTATAGGCGAATTTTGTCAAATTTTATTTATATAGAAAATGTTTGTCAACATTTGTATTTCTATAGAAAATTTTGGCAAATTTTATGTTCTATAGAAAATGTCAAAAAATTTCGTTTTCTATTAGAAATTTGTCAAGAATTTTATTTCTATAGAAAATTTTGTCAAAATTTTATTTCTATAGAAAATTTTCTCAAAATTTTATTTCTAAAGAAAAATTTCCCAAAATTTTATTTCTATAGAAAATTTTCCCAAAATTGTATTGGTAAACGTTAAAATTGTTCGAATTGGTATATCTTTAATATGATATTTTGACGAGAACCAAAGGCGCTTTTTATCAAAATAAGTCAAACCATTTAAGAGAAATCTTTAATTTGTTGACACCTAATGGTGCTTCTTAGATGCAAATGAGGTAGACTAGGTTAGGTATTGAAGCAGCCGGCTATTTTTATAAGTGGGGTAATAAGTTTGCCATCCGTTTGTAACACATGAAGTATCGATTTCTGACTATATAAAGAATATCTTGGTCAGGGAGAAATTCTAAGACGGTGTAACGTCTGTCGGTTTTTATCACAACAATCTTCAATAATGGTGCAGTAGTTTTTGACTGCAGACAGGTGAAGTTCGAAGATGGACAATATTAGTCCAGATTTGGGGCCTTGCGCTTCTACAAACCGTTGTTTTTATTCCATTTGCATAACATTGAAAGGCTAGAGGTATTTTAGGAACACAAATAGGCGTGCTGAATGTGTGCTTTTAGAAAACCCCTTGAATATTTTAAAACTCATATTAAGATTTTTAATTGAAAAAATTTCGTGAACTTTTTTTCTGTGTACCACAAAGTGATGATTTGCGGAAAGCATTATTTTTTTGTTTTTATTTGAAGAAAAGTGCTGCAGAGTCGGTCGAATGCTTGTCGAGGCATATGGTGATCATGCTCTATCAGAAGTAAAATGCAAAAGATGGTTTCAAACGTTCAGAAATAATTATTTTGACCACCAAATTATTGGAAAACCACTAAAAAGTTGAAAGGCCGAAGTGCAGACGATATTAGATGGAGAGTCAAAAGCAAATGCCAGCAATGTTAAATGTTGCACAGCCATTTCTGGCCGCTTAAAACCTATGGGAAAGATCCAAAAGTGTGGAAAATGTGTCACACGTGAAAAAAAACACTAATTTCATACCGGTATAATCTACCAAAATTTGAAGAAAATTTTACCAAACAAACTATTAATTCTATAGAAAATTTTGGAAAATTTTATTTCTTTTGAAAATTTTGTAAAAATTTTATTTATATAGGAAAGCTTGTAAAAATTTTATTTCTATTGAAATTTTTAGAAATAGTTTGTTTTTATAGACAATTTGAAAATTTTCTTTAGGAAATTTTGTCAAAATTTTATAGGAAATTTTGTCAAAATTTTATTTCTATAGTAATATTTTTCAACATTTTATTTCGATAGAAAATATTGGGTGAAATTCGTAAAATTCATCACCGATGCGCACCATCCCAGCATAAAAATTTGGAAGTTCTTCCAAAGGCACAACTTCAAAAGCACTTCCAGAAGATGCACTCCCAATGATGTTCTTTTTTTAACTACCCAGGAAGTTCATTTAATTCAATTTTTTATAACTTGGTTTTTTCATACTTTTAATGGGTAATTTGACCTTTTTTTCTTTCAAATAGGTTAAAAACGGAGTAAAAATTCATAAAATGGTACAAATCGTTTAAATTTGGTCGAAAAAACAAGCTAAATCTATTCTGAAAAAATTGTGAATTTTTGAAAATATTTGAAGTCAAACGTTTCCGAGAAGCGTTAGAATCCATTAAAAATTATAAAAAATTATAAAAATTATTTAATTTACATCGAAAACATTGAATTCGGATCACACCTAAAGAAGTGAAGCAAATTCAATGCAACTACCTGTTGAAATGGAGGACTTCCGTCCTATGACAATCCCATGTTAATTTCATCGCTTCTGCGTCAATTTTGCACCACTTCCGGATCAAAAAAAACATTTTCATTACTTTTCTGGCGACGCTTTTTTTACTGGGATATTCAGTCCTAAATACTTTCAATTAATAGTTTTTGTGGATAATTTGATAAGAATAGGTATTTCTAAAAGTCCAAGAATCAAATCGGGAGAACGATCTAAATAGGCTTATACAAATAGTTAGACCTAGGAAAATCGATT
>PGFW01063810.1:23064-33273 GCA_003123925.1 Haematobia irritans | reverse complement strand
GATATTCATAAAAATTAAGTAATAGGTTTTCGACAAAATCAAGAAAAATTTATTAGATAATTATTATTATTTTTCCCTTATTAAAAGAAATATTCGTATTTGCAGGAAAGAATTGGAGTTCAAAATTGCAAAAAAATTGTCTTTTTTAGTGCCATACGAAGTTAAAGATGGGAGCCAATATTGTAAAATTTACTAATTTTAAGAAATTCTGAACTATTTTGTGGGAGACACGTTTTAGTTCATCTTTATGCTTCATTTTTGTATAATTTGTTCCTCTATTTTAGTTAATTCAACTAACGTACGCAACAAATGATTAAAGTCATGGAAACGTTATAAAAACTAACGTAAATGAACTAAAATAGAATTAAAATCGCACTGTAGTGAAAATATAGGTTCACCTTTTTTTAGATGTAGTAAAGAAATCTTTTTTTTTCTTCTTTGTTTCTACCCAAAAAAATGAACCCATATTTCACTAAAGCCAATTGAACTTTATTTTCGTTCATGGAATTATTATTTTTGGAGAAAGTTTCCTTTACTCTAATAATTTTCTGCGTTAGTTAGTTAAATAAAAAAAACGAGAAGAAAATAACAACAAATGAAGCATAAAGATTTACTAAATTCCGTACTCTCTCTAACAAAATAGTTCATTATTTACCTTAAATTTGTAAATTTACTACAAAGGAACCCATCTAAAAAACATTCTTTTGCCATTTTTGATTCCAAGTTTTTCCTGTCAAAACTACAATTTTTTTTTAAACAAGTGGAAAAAAATAGTTCTTGTTTTTCTTTAATAAATTTTCTTGAATTTTATCGAAAAAACATTCATTTTTGAATAAATATTCTGCGTTAATGTAATACTGTTTTAATTATAATTTTCTAAAATTAACCAAAATTTTTCTTCCTGGTGGGTTCGCCGTTTTTTTTCAGTGTAAAAAACTGTTTTATTTAAAAAATGCGTGCCAAATTTGGTTAAAAATCGGTTCAGATTTAGCTCCCACTTATATAAGCTTCTCGCCCGTACACTCATGACAAAGGTAATTTTACTACCGAATTTTACAACCTCAATAAATGAACCCACAGAGTGCTTGATTTTTTGCCTCCGATTTAGTGATTTTGCACAGGATCAGACATTTAGCATTTGAATGCTTATTGCGTGTCCCTATAAAATGTAGGTATGAAAATCGAAGTTTTCATATTTTAGAATGAATAGCCCTCCCAAATAATATGAATGATTTTTTTTCTGATTACGAACAAATATACTGGTCAAACAATCTATCACACATTTGCCTCCTCTGTATCGTCTAGCTGTTTCTAGTCTGTAAATATGAGTTGAACCAAAACTTGATGCCACATCAAATTTATCTATTTATAACTTCATACTATTAACACTACCTATAATCGAGCGATTAAACTCCCATAAATAAACTCTTTGCGAGTTTTCCGTAAAAAATGATTTCCTTCAGGATTAAAATAATCGGTCTCCCATTATTTCTATACCCTTCACCACTACTTCGATACTAAAAAGCGTTATAATAAGTTTGTGTCATTTGTATTGAACGGCCTAAGACAGTGCAAAAGCATAGAAGCCCTATTCGCTATTGATTATTTTACAATCGTCATTAGAATATAAAAAATTCTGAAGTGTCCGATTTAGCGATGTCCTTCCTGTCTCTTCTGTATCGTCTGTCTGTCTCTGTCATGTACTGTATGAATGTTATTTTTGTGTGCCAAAGTACAGCTCGCAGTATTTTTTAGTCGCTTGATCCATCAATATTTGTGGTATAGGCATCCTGGTTTTCGCCTCAATAAGACGATCTCCTAATTGATTTTGGATAAAAATCCGTCAGAATTAGAAATAGCGACCAATGATCATTAATTATATTTTTTCACCGATCTGCTAAATTAATGGACTATTTCGTGGATAAATTAATCACAAAACCGATCTTCCTCTATTTTCTACCGTTACATAGCAATATGTTTAATGGTGAGCAAATTCTCGAAAACTTGTGCAAATTTTCATTCCAAATCTGGTTTCATCATATAGCTTATGATCACAGAAATATTAAATAAAGTGCTGGTCTCGCAAGCCGAAATTACATACTCTTTTCCCACCAAGTGAGAGCTTTGCCTAATATTTTACCCCTCGACTTTAGTGAAATTAATTAGCATCTGGTTCAAGTTTTAGAAACATTAAGACTTATTTATTATAGATTGATGTCGTTGGATAAATTATTGGGTGAGGGAAATCCACACCGCTTTCGATTTAGTTATAGTCTTCCTGCCACATAAATAATAGCTATATATCGCCCTTGATTCTTTCATAGATCGTCCAAACCCATATGGCCTAATCATTCTGAGCTATACGAATTTAAATTGAAAATTTTTTGCACAATGGCAGAATTATATGTTGAGACAGTTTGTAGCTATTGAGTGACCAATTTGAGTTTGATAAATCACAAGGATTCAGATTTGTATATTAGTCTACCATACTACAAGCATATCGCTTACATGTCTTACACTCCATCTATGACCACCAGAGTTCGGTGGTTAAGTCTAAAAGTCCGTTCGGTCCCCGACGATATAATAATTTTTGATTACCCTGCACCACTTTCTAAGTAAAGATATTTAAATTTTTACCATATTTAAAGCTATATCACTTCGCGTCCAAACTAGTGATTGAAGTTGGCTTTATATTATAATCAAAATTGTTTGTCCTACCCACAAAGCAAAAAACATAACTATATTTAAAATATTCCCACCTCTCCGATTCCAAAACTGCGAATCCCCAAGATATTTTGTAATAACCTTCACCTACCTTTCCCTACCTCAGCACAACATACCCCTCCTCGTCACTAATTCTCTCATCTTCCTATCCAGAACACCATTTCCTTGTCAACACATTTTACTTCTCTCATCAGAACAATTTTCGTCCAACACATTTTCACCTTTCCTCATAGATTTCCTTTTTTCGTCACACAATTTCTATTTCCTTATAGACTTTTCTTTGATCAAAAAATTCTATAGAATCTTCAAAATTTAAGTCCTGTCTATCATCACTATGTACAGAAAAAACACATAATGTTTATTTACAAAAGAGAAACCAAGTAATAATACAAGCATACTAAGTTCCTCCCGGCCGTCAAAATTCGTTATACTCCTCACCGAACACACCATGAACCAAATATTTAGGCCTTTCCCTTTTGAAATTTCAGTGCCAAATGGGCATTTGGAGACCTTGAGAGTTCTCACTTCTCTCCCTGATACATTTAAAAGTGTTCACTATGCAGGACTATATCCAGATTCTGGATTATAAAGAACACCACATTTATTATGTTTGATGTTTAGTTAAGGACCATTTCCCACTTTAGAGCATCTAACTATGTTGTATATAGTGTGCAAGGATCAAATACACTAATAAAGAAAAAACTTATTGAAATTTCTGAAAATTCTTTAAAATTATAGAAAAGTAAAATCTTGGAAAATTCTTTCAGCATATCTATGAAGTTTCCAAGCAAATGTTTCCTACTTTCTATTAGAAAATGAATCAAGTGTCACTTGCTACACACTCCCAAAGAATGTTGGAAGTCGCACTGTCATAATCTATATTGTAAGGTTCCTATTTCCTAATTATCAAAATGAGAAGAAACCGAGATAGTAATTATCATTTAAAAAAAAATTCTCATTATTACACGTTCGTTATGTATGAGCGCTAAAACAAGTTTATAATTTATGGCGATCTTACAAAGAGCAAAAACCATGAGTGAAACAAGGGTTTAAATCGTTGTGCTATTAGAACAACTTTTGTCAGAGAATCGATCTTTCTTTATATGGTTTCATGACCTACTACTGAAAAATAAAATATAAAGAAAAGGACTGTTCTTTGCCGGAACCGATTACTCACCGTTATCGTGTTCAGGCACCTACTTCTTTATAAAATGACCCATCTAATAAACATCGCTTCTTGAGAGTTATCCCCACAACAATTTCAGCAAATATGTTTAGATAAAAAACTTCCGACTACTAGAAAGTACCCTTATAGAATTTGCTAAAATCTCGGCATCTAATAGCTAGGGTGTAACAATAATATTGGAGAGACACGATTACTCCACCGATTTCTCGGCAACTACCTACATATATGGTTCTTTAAATAGCCTCCTGATTTCCAAAATTATCGCAGACAAATTGAGATTTAAAATACTACGCGTTTACTATAAGCCCAAACCCAAATCGGCGAGGTCGTTTTATTGGGGACCATAAACAAACACTCGACCGATACCCACAATTCTTTGGCCACACGTATTTGTGGTCCCACGAATCCCTCTTATAACTATTCCAATTTCAGAGGGATCAAAATTGAATAATAAAAATTAGCTCGTTAATGATTTTCGATTAAGACCAAGAAGTAAAATCGGGATGATCAGGAGGATCTATATGCGCATGGAGCATTTATACAAGACTACATGTAACTCGATAGGACCACAATTCACAATCGCAATCCTATTTTTGCGTGCATTACCTCTATTAGATAGTCATAATAATTACCCTCATAGAATTATCGAACTTATTTCCGAGCGGGCAAAGATTCGAACCATAAACAATAATCACTCCTACTTATCTTTTAAATAGCAACAAGGACACCTAAAGTCTGGAGGTCCGGTCTTATAATGGGACTATATCAAAGCCTGGACCGTATAATCCGCTCATAGCAACATATACTGTGTCTTCGCCTACGCTCTCGCCATCTTCTCAGAACCTTGACCTCGCCTGCAGACAAAAGACCCGAGTTTGTGCCAAAATTTCAGCCACGATTGCTTCAATTAAAATTGAGGGACCTGTAGGCAGCGCTATTTAACAGCCGTTGGATTACAACAAGACACGACAAGGAGGCGAGAACAGACAAGCGATACTTGAACAGTGACAGACGGAGCATTCGTTTATCGTGCCTCTAGTAACTTTCCTGCCCGGTCTGATCAGACGAATTTGAGTACCTTTTACTTATTATTATAGTACCAAGAGAAAATCGTATTAATATTCTGTATGTGTTATTACCAATACCCGGTCAGCCGGCCAAAATGTGACAGAATTACACGTCTATATTATACCCCGTCTACCATTCTCTATCGGTGTTGTGGGATATAAAAAATATGGAAACTATTTATCTGAAGCAATTCTTAATTTGGTATAACTCTCTCGCAAAGTTTAATTTTCATAATTGATTTATCGCCTGTCCGATGATATATGTCCAGAGAGTTTACGGAACATATTAGAGTTCCGTTTATACAAACTTTATGGCGACTCAAGCAGGTTCGGCGTCTTCTTACAACGGCAACAAAATAAGTGGTATTTTGACCATTTTTCGTCGAAATCATGAAAAAAACAAATTATATATAATGGGAGAATCACCTAAAATCATAAAATTCAATAGAAACCTGCAATATTCAAAACCTAAATCATATGCACGCCATTGTAGAATTAACAAATTGTCTTAATTTCTACCCTCTGCTGCAAACTACTTTCAAATCTAAATCACGATGTGTCTTGTATTAGCCAAAGAAAAAATTGGACCCTCTAGTGCGTGTCAATCATCGTGAAGTGTAAAATCGACGCAGAAGCTCAGAAGACTAAATAATATTACTGACGGGATGTATATCAAAATCTAAACGATTTCAGACCAAATATTAGCTTCGCAGTGTGAGATAAGTAAACAGCAATAGGCTAATTTCTGCTCCTGCGTGGGAAACATATCAACTAAATCGGATAAAAATTGGGCGCCTCGCTGATGTAGTCAATCAATGAGAGTTGGTGGAAAAAATCGCAAAAAGATAATAACTAGAGGGAATATATCCAAAATTCTTAACCTATGTTCTAGAACCAACAATTTCGTGCCAACGCATGAGTTGAGCCATGCTTACGCTTACATACTATACCCTACTATTGTTTGCAATATATTCAAAACTACACATCGGTGAGTATTACCTTTTTTTTATTTTTCAATCAAAAAATTTGGCTCCTCTAGTTTTTGGCAATAGAATGATTGTTAAAAATCGGCGAGAAGCTATAAATATATAAATATATATTGAGAGATAAAATATCTATAATATCTGAAAAACACTGATTTTTGGCTAGTATTTGGCATACTTTTTTCGGAGAACACGACCTTACAAACGGATGACTGATGTTCGGGAAATTTGTGTGTTGGGGAAGATCGGTTGATATTTTACGATGCGCACAAGTAATTTCTGTTGAATGACACAATGTACGACTGATATAATTTTATATTACAGCGGTATGCATCTAAATAACTGAAGCGATTTTTTTCCCCAAATTCCATAATAAGGGTGATCGTCTTTTGACCGAAACAGCACCCTGTTGCTAATGACCCACAATTGATTGACGAACAATCAGGACCCCTAAAATGCGAGCTCTGTACTTGATACAATCAGTAAATACTTTGCAACAGACTAGACAGTTGAGCGAGCAGACAGACAGAACGAAACCAGCCAAAACTTCGACTCAGGATTACTAATGTCGCAGATCACGTTATACTAAAAGGTTTTTCGTTCCATTAGTAACTCTGTCTTGGCGGTTACCAAAATAACAAAAATGACAACAAAAACTTATTGATACCCAATAATTGTACCTCATAGTGTGGAGTGAACTAGGCTAGGGATAACTTACACCTCTAATTCTAAAATTCACACGCTTATTTCTTTGCTGGGTAAGAATGAATGTTTAACGCCACAACCATATATAGACAATCGCTTTGTATACATTATTCAACATCAGAACTCCAACAGACAGAAAATATGCTCTTCCGAAAACTAAATAGATAAAATACGAGAGATATATAACGACACGAAGTCAAGCAAAGCACTAATCATAGTAACCCATCTCAGTCCTTGGATTAGCGTCAAACTGTATAACTGATAGGCCAAACGGTCATCCACAAATCGTAAATTTTTTATATGTGGCGTTCCCTGGGTAAAGCTTGCCACAATATAAACATCCTCTATGTGTGTTTAGGGCGCTGTCCTGCTATTTTCTGTAAGGCGTAAGCGAATTTTCAGGAGCATATAGCTTTCAAGATTAACTGGGCGAAACTGGAAACCGTGTAACGGTAAAGCCAGTTTTTAAAAAGTTTTTGGAGCCCAAATTGGTTGCGTTCCCACAAAAAGGAAATATTATAAGAGCAAGGGTTCTATATCTTACAGAAGCGATTTTTTGTTGAGAGAGCGTGTATACATAATTCGATAATGTCAAAATTTTACTTTCTACTTTAAAAAGTTTTGCCAAAATTTATTTCATGGTTCACAGTCTGGAGAGATAAAGACTAGGAATGATGTGTTGTCCATAATGTAAAGTAATGTACTTTTTAACGTTTAAAATGTGTTATAGTCCAACTCCTTTGGAATTCTGAATAGCTGCTTACCAAAGCTAGATTGCTATGATAAATTTTAAGTCGGTCGCTGTATACGACTTATAAAAATTCCTTAAGTCAACACTATCCTAAACCTAAACTAACTTACCGATTTCGCCAATACTAGAGAAGTATCATTAAAAACTTTTTCCTTACACCGCTTAAATTATAATAACGCTTCTCCACAGCAACAAATTTAAGTGTCCGCCCAAAAATACAGTTAAGTGAAAAATGTTCCTTTTTGGAATTCCTGTGGATTCAGTGGTCAAAATTTTGCGCCATAAAATATTAGCGCAGAAACGCGTAATAAATCTTTAAACGCAAGGCTATATGTACATAAGAACGAAATCACTCCATTGCAACCAGACCCCCGATGCAACCCCTAATTTGAATCATTTCCATTTAAGTAATGATCGAATTTAATTTTAAATGATTGGATGGAAAAAAAAATCCGTGATAATTATGTCAAATATTAAGTTTTTTATAATAGTTTTCAATTTCTTATTTAATGGATTTCATAACGTCTTGGTCCAAACGTTTGACCACCTTTGCATGTATTCTTAAAATTACAAATATTTTTCAGGATATGGAAATTTAGATGATTCCTTCCTGATGGTAAGTTTAAATAAAAGATAATCAATTGGAAAGATGAAGATGCAAATGTTTGGTAGAAATGTCCTATGGTGGTAAAATTACTGCAATAATATTTTGTCCTAGTGAGTTAAGATATATAATGGTTCAAATTAAATAACCGTTTCTCTAGAAAATTTTGGTAAATTTTTCTTTTTCAATAAAAATTTTGTCAAAATTTTATTTATTTACTGGAATAAGAACCTTATATAAACAAATGTGTTTTGTTCTACTATTAGAAAAATGTTGACAAACCGATAAGTTATTCTCTATATATATATATAATTAAACTCTATAAGATATAATAGCGTTCTCATATAAGATAATTTACATTTTATGAGTTGCCATTAAGACACATAATAAATACTGGTGCTGAGTATCTTTGTGTGAACATTTAATTTTCAACTTCTTAATTGTATATACTTTGTTTTTGAAGCTTCACTGCAATTATAATTCTCCAATCTGTAAAGAAAGCGCGAAGCGCGCGTGACCACGATTCGTATATGACAATGCCAACCAATGAAAAGCACCCTATATGTAACCATTTTCCAGATCTCTCCGAAATAGTTCCTGACTACACCAAGAGACGTATCACGCCCGAGAATATAGTCATCATATTTATAAAATTATTAATAGCACACTCAATTCTATAAATGAGAAGCCGTATTAGAATATGAGCAAATATACACAGAAGCTGATACGATATATAAGTGCATGAGTGATAAATCCAGTTAATGTCTTGCGAAACCCACATAACATACTACTGTATAATAATTAAGAAATCCACACATATAACCACAGTTGATCTACGTGTATAATATTTAACACAGTCTACAATTTTCGTACAAGATTTTAATCAAATAAAACTTAATAAGATTAAGACTTATCATTTTATAATAATTTATAAAATAAATTAACAATAAGAAAAATACAAGAACACGATATAAATAAAACTGAGATAATTAAAATATACAGAACACCAAAAACATGAGTAATATACGCGGCGAGTACGACCCTATAGCAACCTAACCTGGAACCATAAAAGACCTAATAAGAGGACCTCAATAAATAAAATAAAAAAATATACCAAACATATAACATATTAATAACTCAATCTCTATACTTGCTTTTAGAAGAATTTTTAACAACAACTATAATTTAATCATAAGAAAATACGTACTTGTAATGAAAATAAATAATTCTTCATAGTAATCTAAAATCAATCGAACCGCTGATGAAATTTGTCTCTCAAATACCCAAAGAATAATACAATATGAATATTAGATTTTAACTGCCCACGCAGGAACGGCAAAACATATTATCACAGTCTTTTCATTAGGTCCTCCAAATTCCCAAATCTATAATTTGCTAAAACAAATCGGACCTTTAAACAAATTTGGCAGAAAGTGTCCCTCCACACAAGCCATGAAATCGGCGTGACATCTGCGTTTCTAATACAGTTTGGATAAAATTTTCTAAAGTTAATCTATTTTTTTTAATTAACTAAAATTTCCTGGTGGGTTCACAGTTTTTTCAGTGTAGGTCTAAGTAATTGCATTGCTCTCTCGCATATTACAATACGAACAACCTCTTTGTAAATTGGTAAGGATTTATAATCTTTGTGTTTAATGGGCAACGTTCGTATTGCCCACTGAGCCCATTCATTTTAAATACATACATTTCAGAGTGACATCGCGCATGCCTGAAACATAAGAATAACATTGTTTCTTGTACAACGGCTACTGTTTCCCACTTCTCTCTGAAGATTTTTTTAATTTTGTTCACACATGCATAGTAACCGGGCTTAGAAACTTAGAATTGTAAATTGTAATAAAATTAAAACAGTTCAACATAATTTTTTTGTAGAATGGGGTGTTTAAGTAGCAAAGACCGTTTGACCAAAGAAGATATGGAATTTTTAAAGTCCCATACTCGGTATGACGAATCAACAATAAAGGAGTGGTATAAAGGATTCAAGGTAAATTTTGAAATACATATGTTCCAATAATAATACATACCATTTGCAGCAAGATTGCCCAAATGGAAGGTTGACTCCTGCTAAATTTGTTGATATGTACAAAATGTTTTTCCCATCTGGAAATGCAGAGGAATTTTGTGATCATGTTTTCCGGACATTCGATATGGATAAAAATGGATACATA
>PGFW01063803.1:944-12181 GCA_003123925.1 Haematobia irritans | reverse complement strand
GTCCATAATTATATATAGGCCCCTATATAAAGCCGATGCCCAGAGTAGACGCTCGGAACGCTCTTGGAGGAGCAAAATTCGTGCCGATTCCGGTTTTTAGTTGGTACGATGTGTAAGTATACTTGATCTCTAATGAACCATGGCAAAAATTGGTCCCATATGCGGTTTCACTAATATATATAGCCCCCTTATAAACCGATGCCGCAGAATTTTGAGAACTCGCGGAAGGCCCTGCCTGGAGGGAGCAAATTTCTTAACGATTCAGTTGAAAATTTTTTGTATTTTGTGTAAGTATAGTGGACACTAACAACGGCATGCAAGAAATTTGTCCGTATCGGTGCGCATAATTATATATACGCTACCATATAAAACGGTCGCGCCAGAGTTTGAATTCGGTGCCCTTTGGAAGAAGCAAAAATTCGGTCGCCCAGATTTAAACTCGGCGTGGCCTTTGGGAGAAGCAAATATTCGTCAGATCCGGTGAAAATTTGATACGTGGTGTTAGATATATGGTCTTAGACAGCCAGGTGCAAAAAGTTGCTCACACATCGGTTCATAATTAATATAATAGGCCCCAATATTAACCGATGCCCAGAATTGAGACGATCGCGGAACCTCTTGAGGAGCCAAAATTCGTCGATCCGGTTTTTAGTTTGTACGAATGTGTATAGGTAATATTGCGATCTCTAATAACCATTCAAAGATTGGTCCATATGCGGTTCATCAATTATATAGCCCCCTTATAAACCGATGGCCCAAAATTTGAAACTCCGGAGGCTCGCTGAGGACAAAATTTCATACGATTCAGTTGAAATTTGTGGTATTTGTGGTAAGTATATGGACGACTAACAACCATGCAAGAATTGTGTCCGTAATCGTCCATAATTATATGATAGCTACCATATAAACGCGGTCCCCAGATTTCGAAACTCCGGTGGCCTTTGGAGAGCAAAAGTTCGTCAGTTCCGGTGAAAATTTTGTTACCGTGCCTTGGTATAAGGGTCTTTAACAAAACCATGCAAATTGGTCCATAAACCATATATAGCCCCATATAAAGCGGATCCCCTATTTGGTTTTGGAGCGCTCTGGGAGAGCAAATTTCATCCGAATTCAAGTTTGAATTTGGTAGTTATATATATCCCTTAAGTTAAACATGTTCCGCAATCACAAAAAAATTTGTGGTCCATATTGGTTCAATAATTGTATATAGCCCTTATATAAGGGCGACCCAAATTTTTTCAATTCTGACTCTCTTATTTAATTTTTCTGTAGAATTTTTCCGCTAATATATACTTTTTTATACCCACCACCATAGAATGTAATGTCCATTTGTAACCGCAATCGAAATATCGATTATCTGACTATATAAAAGTATATATAATTCTTGATCGGGGAGAAAGTTGTAAGACGTGTCCGTCTGGCGCGTCTGTCTGTCTGTCTATTGTAATCACGCATCAGTCTTCAAATAATGGCGCTATGCGTCCTGAAATTTGGCACAGTAATTCCGTCTTTTGTTCTGCAGCGCAGGCCGAAGTTCGAAAGATGGGCTATATGCGGTCCTGGTTTTTGAATAATAGCTCCCATATTAAACGATCCCCTAATTCGAGTCTTGAACTTCTAGAAATCGTAGTTTTCTATCCGATTTGTCGGAAAATATTTAAATCTAAAGGTATTTTAGGACCAAAAAATAGGTGTGTCGAAAATGGGGTGTAAACGTCATGTTTTGGTATACACCCCCAATAGTAGAGCCGAATTTCCCTATTTGTAATTCCTTGGCTTTCTAAGAAAACCGTAGTTTTTTTCCAAATTGTCTGAAATTTGAAAATCTAAGAATTTTCAGAAATGGTGTGTATCGTTTCATGTTTTCGTATAGGGCCCAGTAACGACGATCTCCGATTTTACTTTTTGGATTATTTTTTTTTTTTTTAGAAAACCGTAAGATTTTTGGTCCAATTTGGCTAAAATTGGAAATCTTGAGAGTATTTAGGAGCTGTAATAGATTGTATCGTAAAATGGGTGTAATCCGTCCATGTTTTGGTATAAGGTAGCCTGTATAGACGATCTCCGGGCGATTTTACTTTTGGGATTTTAAGAAACCGTAGTTTTTTATCCAATTTGCCTGACATTCTGAGAGGTTTTTTTAGAACCATAAATAGGTGTGACGGAATAGTATTGTGTATTGGTCCAATGTTTTGGATATAGCCCCTTTATAGCACCGGCCCTCCGATTTGAGGTCTAGAGTTTTAGAACTACAATTAGATGTGCTGAATATTGTGTGTATCCGCACTATGTTTTTGGCATAGCCGTCATAAGACCGAATATACGCGGATTTTAACTCCTAGAGTTTCTTACTAAATCGTAATTTTTAATCAGAATTTTGACTGAAATTTTAACTAATACTTGTATTTTAAGACGCGCAACAAAAGGAGCCACCGTGGTGCAATGTTTTAGCATGCCCCCTGCATAACACAAGGTCGTGGTTCGGATTCCTGCTTCGACCCGAACACCAAAAAGTTTTTCAGCGGTGGATATCCACCTCAGTAATGCTGGTGACAATTCTGAGGGTTTTCAAGAGCTTTCTCTAAAGTGGTTTCACTTGCAAATGTGGAACGCCCGGTTCGACTCGGCTTAATAAAAAGTGACGTCCCGCTTTTGTCATTGAGCTTTAACATGTGAAATCGGGCAGCCACTCAGTGATAAGAGAGAGTTCACCAATGTGTATCACAATGACTGAATAATGTTCTAAGTGAGCGCTGATACATCGGGCACTGGCCACTAACCTAACCTAACGCTAACTAGACCCACAAAAACGATTATGCGGAATTTTTTTTATACCCTGCATATGTTTGCAACACCCAGAAGGAGACGCAAATAATACAATGGTGTCTTTGACAAAAATTGCGCAGGGTGGGCTCATGATTAGAGGTGTGGCACGTGGATAATATTTTGCGTTCACGCTCACGCACACTCAGCGAAATGGAGAATTTCTTATGCACGCACACTCAAACGCAACTATAATATTTTGATAGGACTCACGTCAGGCACGCTCCACGAAAAGGAAGTTTAAAATTGTTAAATACTCACGCACGAAATCTTTTAAAACTGTCGTGACTCAGCGAAAAAATATGCGTGACTCACGAAAAATGTCGTGACTCCCGAAAAAACCTTGTGACTCCACGAAATAATTTTATGAGTCGACTTACCTACAGTAACCTGATTGCAGAAATATGAGTATGGTTAATCGAGTGGGGCGTTTTATAAAACTTTTACCCCTAGGATGTCACTAAAGATTATAGAAAGGAATTCAACGCCAAGCATTTTATGTTTCGTAAGGCGGGAATTATTCTTCGTGAGCGTGGTGTTTCGAAATTCGTTACTCAACGCACAACTCACGAAGATATTCTTTCGTGACTGCACGATGCACGCAACGACATTTGGTTTTTGGTTTAAATCACGCTCACGCACATTTACGGTCCGTTGCCGTCAGCGTGACTGCACGACCTCACGTGTGAATCAAACGAAAATTTTCGTGAGTCAGACAAATTTCGTGTCAGGTGCACACGGCTCTACCCTTGAGTAGCCGATATAAGGCCATGTCCGTCTGTCTTGCGACCTACACGCAAAAGTCTAGGTGCGCAGTTTTAGTCCAAATCGACTTCAAATTTGGCACAAGTATGTGTTTTTGCTCAGAACCCTAGTTGATTTTGGAAAAATCGGTCAGTATTTTGATAGAGGCTGCATATAATATCTTTCGCCGCGATATGGACTTATGATGGCCGCTAGAAGCAAGAGTTTTATCAAAATTTTGCGTTAAGATTTTGCACAAGAAGAATAATTAGTACTATAGTCAAGTGTGCCAAATTTTATTGAAAATCGGTTCAGATTTAAGATATAGGCTTCCATAATATAGGCTTTAGCCGCGATTTTTACACTCATATGACGCACAAGAGGCCAATTTTGTGCTCCAAGTTTAGTTTACAGAATTATCAAAAACAGGGAGTAGAATTAGCATTGTAGCTATGGCGTGCCAAATCGTGGTTGAAAATGCGGTTCAGATTTAGAATAGCTTCAATAATATATGTTTTTTCTGATTTCGACCAATAATGGTAAAAATACCAACAATTTTCCTTGTAAAATCACCACTTTTTAGTAGCGAAAAGGTTCGTTAAAAAATGGACTCTAATTTTCCTAAAACTTCTAATACATATATTATCGAGGCGATAAAATCATAAATAAACTTTTGCGAAGTTTCCTTTAAATATTTGCGTTCAGATTTTAAAATGTTTCGCCATATTTTTTAACTACATTGTGTTCATCCCCTAAGTGCATTAGCCGACTCAAATTTGAAGTCTATTAGATTTTGAGTCTATAGAAGTCTATCAAATTCTGTCCAAAGATCGAGTGATATTGTAAATGTATTGTATTTGGGAACAAACACTTTATATGTAAGACCCCAGCACATTTGACGGAATGTGATATGGTTATCGAAAAATTTAGATCTACAAAGTGTGGCAGGTATAAGTAATAGTGCCCGGCCCGACTTAAGACTTTCTTATTTTTCCCTATTTTACTAACCATTGTATTCCACCAAGAGGATTAGCCGAATTTTTAAACATCTACAGATCGAGTCAGAGTTAAATGTATGTATAGGAGAACAAAAAGCGTTTATAGTATAGCACCCAACACATTTGACGATTTGATATTGTATCGGAAAATGTGGATCTACAAGTGAGGTGCAGGTATAAATATAGTGGCCCCCGCACGGCTTTAAAACTTTCCTTACGTGTTTTTTTATTAAATTTCATTAAAAACATAACATACATAATTTTATAACGGCTCATGCGCCTTTAAGACATTTTTGAGGCAAGTTGGGCAAGATAACAAGTACTCTAAAGTTTTTTTGGTAAGGTCTACATATAGACCGCGATTTTACTTTTCGAGGTATAAAAGGTGAAATTTCCAAGATTTTAATTCTGCGTCATGCAGTTAAATAATGAGGGTAAAAATGCTCCAGATTTTAGAATTTCAAAAAAACTAAAGGCGTTTTATTTCATCATTTTTCCATGCACACATTACAATTGATGTTTATGATCCTTTAAACTCAAACATACATGGTTCTTATCAATCAGAATCTGATATAGTGTTTAAATAGGTAAAATCTTTAAAATTTATCTTCGGAAGCGTACTGGCTTTGGCGGAATATCTGTCATCAAACCCCCCCCCCCCCCTGAAATTTGGAAATGGAAACTATAATATTTGATTCATGGTGGTGGGTATTTAAGATTCGACCCGGCCGAACTTAACATATGGTCGTAATATACTTGTTGGTATTGATTCGGGGGGGGGGGGGGGGGGGGAAACCACAGAGCGGAGGAATCAAGTAAGGGTACTTGTAAGCAAAAAAATCTCTTTTAAAAATTCGGAATTTGTGTACTTGATTTAGTAGCGTTAGGGTTAGGCCGGCCAATGTATCAGGCTCACTTAGACTATTCAGGTCCACAGTTGAATTCTAGTTAAATTTTAAATTTGTTCGCGTTTTTCAGCAAATTTTCTTGCAGCGTGGCTATCAAGTCGCTTTAAAAACGTGTTAAAGATGAACTTTAATTTCAAAATTCTGGACTCCGAAGCGCGAGTGAGGTGTGACGCTTATGTTTAGACGCAAAAAAAAATTGCTTTCGATGTTATGATATCCATTATTAAGTCGACTTTTGACAAGGAAAAAATGCTTTATAAATTCGAGAAAATGCGTCACTTCTAATGCTAAGGGTAAAATTCCGCATTCGTATTTTAAGGACATGAAATGCATTGGCCTCACGACAATATTTTTAATCAATGTGATAAACAGTATTTTCAAACCTTTGTTTTAAAATTTTTTCGGATCAATAATACAACATATAATTTGCGTGTATACAAACATCTATTAGAATGGAGAAAAAAAAAAAAATTATGCTACCCTGTCCTGTTTGCGATGAACATGAAATTGCAGTTTTACTCCAATTTGCCATCCTGTTATTGTATGACATCTGCATAAAGTCCATAGGGATGACAATGAATTTTATTTACAAAATAGATGATGATGTTCCTATCTATGAAGGGCTCACGTTTACAGCTAATTCCATTTTACGGCTACACTTTCGATCATGTAACTGTTTTTTGGAAGAACACACTCCTACGCTGCAGTGATAATTTTTGAGGTTATCAAGTTTTTTCGCAAGTGGTGTCGCCGTAATGTTAAAATGGCTTTCGGGCTCGGTAACGCAAAGGACGCGCCCTTTGTCAGTAAAGCTTAACCTAGAATCCGGCAGCACTAAAATTTCTCAAATCCATCACTGTAAAACGTCATTCCTTTCAAATTGTGGAATTTTTTTTCTTTCAGTGTAGCTATTACATATGGCCCACTATGATGCATCAGCTGTCCGCTTCTGTTGGCTGTTATAAGGTGCGATATGCATTGAATAGATGACTGTTAATACTCTTCAAATGTCCCTCTTATTTCACATGGACTACTACTGCCAGTGCCACTTAATTAAATTGTGTTTCGTAAAATTTGAAAGTGGCATCATCAATGTTGGAATGAAATCTCTTGGTCAGCGACTGGATAAAAATGGCTCACATAACCGACAAATGGTTTTTTTGTATTTTTGGCAGACAAACAAATCGTCGTCGTCGCGCGTCAGTCGGGCCATGCGCCGAATAAACAGATATGGCAAAACGAAAATCGAAAAACTCCTCCCCAAATACTCAATAGAGATGCATGCGCTTATTGGTATAGTGGGTCCACCTCCCCCCCTAAACCGACCAAATTCAAGGCATTTGGGAAGAGCTAAAGGAGAAAACGCAGAAAAATGCATCATACATTTTGGAATATTCCAAATGTGAAGCAAATTTCGATAAAATGAAATAAAGGCCATAGTAAAAATGGTTGTCTCATTTTCCGATTCCGCAT
Source organism: Haematobia irritans (assembly GCA_003123925.1). Taxonomy (NCBI): domain Eukaryota; kingdom Metazoa; phylum Arthropoda; class Insecta; order Diptera; family Muscidae; genus Haematobia; species Haematobia irritans. The sequence goes on along the minus strand of PGFW01063803.1, from coordinate 5,235 downwards.
TTTCATTCGAAAAAATTCCAAATGCTCATGGATTTGTTGTTTTCGCCCCCCCGCCGCTCCCCCCCCCCCCCCCCCCCCCCCGCCCCCCAGGCCCCCCCCCCCCACCCGCCCCCCCCCCCTCATTTTCCACAGAATGCCAATTGCAAAGCGCATGTTGGGTGACGAGGACGGCAGGAGGATGATGAGAACAATGATGACGATGACCACTATACAGCCCACCATCAGCGCAAACATTATCACCAATGGGCAAATGTGTGCCTAGTATGATATCTTTTGGGGAATGAAATGGCAACAAGGAACAACGGGAAAGGAAGTCATCGAAACTTTATTGTCATAAATGCATTTTGATGCATTTGCCCTAACCAACTGTGATTGGCGTATGCACCACCACTCTCCACGCAGTGTGTGAGAAGTCCATTGCCTTATACTATTTTTTCATTGATTTGGACTGGATTACTGGTGTTCATAAGACATGAGAGTAAAGAAAATCCTTTGGGGGTCAGCGAGCCTTTTGAAAACAACTAGGAGAGAAAGCTTATGAAAAAACAAAAAATTATAAATAATGGTCACAAAAATGTTCGCAATGATAAAATTCATGAAATTGCTATAAACAAATTTCCATGAAATTCATAAAATATTGTCAAATTTTATTCTAAAAAGAAAAATTTGTCAAAATTCATTTCTACAACATTTTAATCAAATTTAATTTCTATAAAAAATCATGCTGCAAATTTTATTTTTATAGAAGAACTTTATGAAAAGGAAAAGAGATATGTTTGTACAAATTTATTTGGCAAGGCCGGCATATAATAAACCTTTTTTCGGGAAGGCTCAAGTGTGGGTTCACTTTGTGGTTTAGTGAACTGGCTTGAATTTATTCCTGATAATTTGGGTTGATAGTTTTGGCTGGCAAGTAGAGGATGGCTGATGACGAATATGTGGTGAATGTCGCGAAAACGTACGTCCATCCAACAAAATAAATTGACAAAGCCAAATAAATTTTGTCAAGCATTTTTTTCAATCTGTTGTTAAACTACACTTGTAGCTTAGTCACTTAGCCAAATGCAATGGTTTTAAGCTGAAAATCAAAAACAAGTAAAATATTTTTTATAGAATATTTGTCAAATTTTATTTCTATGGGAACATTTGTCATATTTTACTTCGCATAGAAAATTTTGTCAAAATGTTGTTTTCTATAGAAATTTTGTCCAAATTTTTATTTCTAATTGAATAATTTTGTCCAAATTTTTATTCTATAAGAAAAATTTTGTCCCAAATTTTAATTTCTATAGAACATTTTGTGCAAAATTTTAATTTCGTAATATGCAAAAATGTTAAAAAACTTTTATTTCTATAGAAAATGTTTGTCAAAAATTTTATTTCTTTAGAAAAATTTTTATCAAAATCTTTAATTTTCTAATAGAAAATTTTGTCAAAAAAATTATTTCTGTAAGAACAAATTCTGAAAATTGTTATTTCGGCGTGGAAAATTATGTCAAGTTTTATTTCATCGCAAATTTTGTCAAAATTTCATTTCTATACAACATTTTGCTAAAGAAATTTATTTCTGTAGAAATTTTGTCAAAATTTTAATTTCTATAGAGAAAAGTTTTTTCAAATTTTAATTTCTCTAAGAAAAATTTTGTCAAAAAAATTTTATTTCTATATAAAATTTTTGTGAAAAAATTTTGTCCAAAATTTTATTTCGATAAAAAATTGTGTCAAATTTTTATTTCTATAGTAAAATTGTGTCAAATTTATTTCTATCAAAGAAATTTTGTCAAATTTAATTTCTATAGAATATGTTTGTCAACATTTTTTATTCTTTATATAAATTTTATTCAAATGTTATGTTCTATAGAAAATTTTGTCAAAATTTATTTCTATGGGAAATTTTGTCAAAATTTAAGTTCTGTAGAAGAAATTTTGTAAAAATTTTTTTGTCTTTAGAAATTTTGTTCAAAATTTTATTTCTATTGAAATTTTAATCAAAAATTTTACTTTGCTATAAAAAAATTATTTTTCATGTATTTGAATAGAAAATTTATCAAAAATTTTATTTCTATAGAAAATTGTGTCAAAATTGTTATTTCTATAGAAAATTTTGTCAAATTTTTATTTCTAAAAGAAAATTTTGCCAAATTTTATTTTCTGTAGAACATTTTCTGGAAAATTTTATTTCTGTTGAAAATTTTGTCGAAATTTTATTTCATAGAAAATTTTGTCAAAAATTTTATTTCTATACAAAAATTTTTGCTAGAATTTTATTTCTGTAAAAAATGTTGTCAGAAATTTTTTTACTAATAGAGAGTTGTTGCAAGATTTATTAAATTTTTCCATAATTTTTTATCGAAAATTTTGTCAAATTTTATTTCTATAGAAGAAATTTGTCAAAATTTTATTTCTAGAGAATATTTTGTCACATTATTTATTTGTCTAAAGAAAATTTGGACAACATTTTTAATTTCTGTAGAACATTTTCTGAAAATTCTATTTCTGGTTGAAAATTTTTGCAAAATATTATTTAATGTTGAAAGTTTTTTTCAAAATTTATATTCTTATAGAAAATTTTGCTAAGAATTTATTCTGTAGAAAATTTTGTCAAAATTTTAATTTCTATAGAAAAGTTGCCAAGATTTTTTAATTTTGTAATAATTTGTTTTATCGAAAATTTTGTCAAAAATTTTATTTCTGGTATAGGAAATGTGTGCAATAATTTTTATTTCGTTAGAAAATATTTGTCAAAAATTTTTATTTCCTATAGAAAATTTTATCAGAAATTTTATTTCTAAAGAATATTTTGTCAAAATTTTATTTCTATACAAAATTTTGCTAAGAATTTATTTCTGTAGAAAATGTTGTCAAAATTTTATTTCTATAAAACAGTTTGCCAAGATTTTATTAATTTTGTCAAATTTGTTTTTTATCGAAAATTTTTGTCAAAATTTTATTTCTCGTATAGGGAAATGTTGTCAAAATTTTATTTGCTTTAGAAATTTTTCAAAATTTTTATTTCAAAATATTTATGTCAAAAATTTTTATTCGCTAAGAAAATGTTTATTCTAAGAAAATTTTGTCAAAAATTTTATGCTGTAGAACATTTTCTGAAAAATTCTGTTCTGTTGAAAAATTTAGTCAAAAATTTAATTTTATTAGAAAATTTGGCTAAGAATTTATTACTGTAGAAAATTTTGTCAAAATATTATTTCTATAAAAAAGTTTTTGCCAAGATTTTTATTATTTTTGTCAAAAATGTTTTGTTTATCGAGTTTTTTGTAGAAATTTTATACACAATATAAAATGTTGTCAAAATTTTCTATTCATATAGTAAATTTTTTTCAAAATTTTTATTTCTATATGAAATTTTTGAACAAAAATTTATTGCTATATCAAAATTTTATCAGTTTTATTTCTTGAGAAGATTTTGTTGAAATTTTATTTTCCTAATAGAAAGTTTTTTAATCAAAATTTTCAGAAAATTTTCTATATAAATAAATAGTAAATTGCCTTTGCACTGGAAGGCAATGCCCAACTAAACTCGCTTACAAACTGTTATTTTTATGCCTTTTCTTTTTTCTCTCATAATGCAGCAAATGCAAGCGCAATTGTCATCTAGGGGCTACCACCATTCAAGCAATCGGCCAAAATACTGGACTGTTAATGTTGGGCATTCAGCTTTACATTTTTCCACTTTAAATGCATTTGATTGTCGTCATATTGTCATAATTTTAACACTCACATTGAATGTGTCGTAACGATATTGGAAAAAAATGTTCATCTCAATTTCTCGATTGTCAGGATGCATTTGCAATGCAGGAAGTATCAATCATCAGTACTTCCATAGTAAAAGCATCCAATGGCCAATAATGGCCTAGGGATGTAAGGAAAAATGATGGGCAGTTGGGCAGTGATGCGCATCCTGATTATCTTTTTCCAATGGTTCTGTCGTCATCAAATGTGCAACGAACACTTTTGAACCCGCAATAGAATCAAAGGATACGTTTTAAAATTGGTTTCCCTTTGGACATCATGGTGTATAATAAATGAGGCATTTTAAAGCTGGTTTTCTTTCTTTACTCTCCAGCTCTCCAGTTAGACCTCGTCATCATGTGCCTTCTTAGGTGCTGAATGTGACAGTTCGTTATGAAATATTGATAGTCCGAAGCTATAGGCAAATGCTAAAGAAGATTTATTACGATTCGAAAGCAGTTCCAAAATATGACAAATGTGATAGTCAGTATTTTAATTTCGATATAGAGACCGGATTTAGAGATATTTATTTAGTTTTTTT
>PGFW01063787.1:0-15356 GCA_003123925.1 Haematobia irritans | reverse complement strand
ACTACTACCCCTGCCATGGTCTATTACAAAAGAAAAACCACTTAAATATACAGCAAATATTGTCCTTTTATATGTAGCCGGCATAAGATATCTTGGCATCCTTTTAGCGCAATGTCACAGACATGATAAATGAATGTGATATCATGGAGAGGAGTTGATGTCTGGGATACCTACACATTGGAGCAAGTGTTCGTGCATATCATTTGTAATGGAACAAGTATATCCTCTCTTATGGTGTTGGCCAAACAATGCTGACTAAAGATACTTGGGTTACATTTTAAAATTGGCCTTGTATTGCATTTTCCCAAAAAAAAAGGAAAAATAGAAATAAATGCTTTTTGCTATTGTTAGGGGTTTGGCAAAATGCCAAATATTTGCATTTCGCTGTAAACCAACACCAACCATCCCAAAGAATGATGATGAATAAAACCAATAAACATTACCCCGAAATATGCAAAGGCCATTGTTGTGGTATTTCTCGCAAAATGTGATCAATATAAAGATAATAACATCAGGAAGTTAAACTTGTGCGAAATGTACACAGCAAACTCCGATACAATAGGGTAAATATGGCATATGGAAATTTATGTGAGTGTTTTGTTGTTATTACAGCCATATTATGCCTGTTTATAAAATTTTTATAATTACTTTTGGGGACTTTAATTATACCCTCCACCATAGGATGGGGGGTAGGATTATCTTGTGGTCATGGTCGTGTTTAAGATGGCGGGTCAGTCAAGTAGTGCTCTACGCAGACGCCTAATAAAGGTTATATATATGTCTGCGTGAGTCGTGAAAATTCTGAAGTCGATCCTGAGCATGTCCGGCGTGCGCCGTCCGTGTGGTTGAACGAGTCACAGCTAACGTTCCGAAGAATGGACAAAGCTGAGTCGGACGTTGGAAACTGTGGTACAAAACTGTGAAAAGCTTGGTAGTTGGTTATTGATGTAGGGTCGCGATGGGCGTAGGTGGCAAATGGGGTCGGATAATCTGGGACGCGGACCTTTTACGTAATAGCCGCCCATATAAAGGAGCCCGGGCGCATTTGGCTGTGCGACCGCTCTAAGGAGGAAGGGTTGTTATGTATAACTGGTCTACGCGCGGTAACAGAATGGCCGATGGGCGGGCAGGAAGTAGATGTGCCAGCATCGTTCCATAAAATGGAGTGATATGAGGCGCACCATATAGTGATAGGCCCTCATATAAAGACCGATGCCGGGCCGATTGTCCGGTTGCGGGAGGAACAAGATTGCTGTGCATGCCGAAATGCGCCGTGTTAGGAGGCATTTGTGGAGGGTCGAGTATCTAGATTTACGGTACAAGAATGAGGCGTGTGACAAAGATATTTGAATATGTTTGAGAAGCAGTCTTTATTGTAGACGCGTTGAGTTGGTGGCTAGAGGGAATGGCGCGGGGTTAGCAAAGTGATGGGCCAAGAGCGAGGGGAGCGATGTGGGCATGGGGGGGTGAAGAAGAAGAGATGCTCGGAGTTTTTGGATAAAGAGGGACAGTAGTCAAAGACAGGGATTTTAAGTTGGAGACTCAAGAATGTTGTTAGTTGCGAAAAAAAAGAGAATAGCGAGTATGCTAATGATTTATTCGACTTTTTATTTCGGGAGTATGGAAAAGGGTGTGTCCAATGGTTGATCTTGTATAGGGTGATGAGCGTTTGTGGCAAAAGTTTATGGTTTGAATGAGGGAGTAAATTGGTTGGTGCGAAAAAAGGAATTATGTAGTCAAATTGAAAATTGGGTAGCAGAATTGATGTTGGAGTTGCGTGGCATAGCGGAGGAATGGTTTTAGGCAGAAAGTTTGTATGTTCTATAGAGGAGAAAAATGTGGTTGGCGAGACGAGTGTGTGAGTTTTTCTAGCAGAGTGGTTGTTTATTTGTTTTGCGAAGAAATTTTAGGTGAGTGGATAGAAAATTGGTGTGCAAGAAATTGTTATAGGTGTTGGCTTTAAAAGAATTGGTAGCTCCTGCTGAGCAGATTGAATGTTCGACGGAGGTTTGGAGAAGATTGTTTTGGTTGAAAGTTTAATAAGTAGTGACCGTGGTACGGAGGGCTCAAAGAAAGATCCGTTTGTGTTGGGATGAAGCGTGGTCGGTAAAAATTGTATTTCCAGGTAGCCCTGTGAGAGGAGGGTACGGTGGCGAAGAGCGTGACCCAAGAATTTTTAAAAGGAGAGTAGTGCAGCGTGGTTTGGTGGAAAATGAGTGCTATTTAGGTTGCGACTCTCGCTAGTGCCTGGGGGTGCCATCGGCTGGATTAGGCAAGTTTGCTTGGTGTCGGCGAAGGGCGAGAGAGTCATTGTGACACGATGGGTGATTTTGGCGGTGTTTCGGTTGGATTTGGTGCGGCTGAGGATGTGGCCAAGAGGAGCAGAAGGCAGAGGTCGATGTGGTAGCGGGGAAAAAGAGGGGAGCGAGAGTGAGAGGAACACAGGAAGGTAACGAGAAGCAGGAGAAGGGGACATTTTCAAAAAAGGGAAAATCTTGTGGCGCGGAGAGACGAGAGAGGAACAATTTGGTGGTTTTGTGGTTGCCACGACGTGGCCGGGCGCCCCCGTGGGGGGTGGTAGCGCGCGCATGTGTTGACGGGGCATTGGTTCGAACTGAGTAGGGTATTCCGGTAGGAGTGATTTGTGGGCGCAGAAGTGGTTGTGCATAGGTACAGGTTTTTTCGGAAAATAAAAGTCTCCGGCGAGGGCGTTTTTGCTGTTAGCAAGCATCGCTCGAGTAGGAGTGTTGTTTGTGGGACTGCAGGCTAAAAAGGGGATAGGGTAGGTTGTAGTTCACGTGAAGGAAGAATATTCATGGTCATGTCGGCGGGGGGTGGGGGGTTATGGATCCTATGAGGTCCGTGCCAGTGATACGGCTGTTGTAATCATAGCTCGAGAGAGGCCGCAGATTTGTCCTCCGAGCCCGCCTTGGAAGAGCAAAATTCATCCGGATTGCGGGGTCTGAAAATTTGGTACGGTGAATAGCGTTAGTACACGGCAAAAAAATATTGTCGTTGTACCTCCCAAACGAAATCTTTAGACAAAGCAAAGTTCGTCTTCTGCAGTGTTGCTTGTTGCTTTAAAGAAGATGTGATTTGGAAGGGAAGAGTATAGAACTGGTTTGTGACAAACGTTTATTCCTTTTGCAGGATTGTAAGAGACAATCATAAAGACTAACTCAAAAAAAGAATCTCTAGTTTTCTTGTTTAGTTTTCATTTTCCCTCACATCCACGAGTTTTGTTTGGTATTACACCGTTTTCTGTTAATACTGAAACAATGTGAATGAAAATTATACGATTTTATAAATTTTTAAATTTTTTTTAACCTTTTCGCCTGGACGGAGAGAATCGAACCGCGGAAACCAATGCACTTTGTGTTTCCAATTTTTTTTCTTTGCGTGTATATGGTATCCATGAGCAACCATGCAGAAATTGTTCATATCAGTCGATAAATTATAAGTATAGCACCGCCATAAAGAGTATATAGCCCCATATATGATATTTAACACCGCAGTGGCCAGAGAAGTGGTCGACATCAGCCGCCATAATCCATAATATAGGCCCCATAGAGAACCGATCCCGATATTTTGTTGTTGGAGGCCACTTGGAGGAGACAAATTTCAACCGCGAGTCAGGTTGAAATTTGAGTACATTGGCTAGTATATGGCCGGTAACAACCGATTGGCCTAACTAGGTCCATATCGGGTCTATAGTTATATAATATAATACCTCGTAAATAGATCCCCATCACACAAATAATTGGTCCACACAGAAAAGAAAGGTCGTCTCGTGAATTTTAAAGAAAGATTTTACCAATAATTTATTACAAGATTTGTTTCCCAGAATTTTAGTCTCATTTTCGTCTTAACGAAAATTAACTACTCGAAGGAAATTTTACAAGAAGTTTAAGTAGGCAATCGTTTAGTTCATAGACTACAAAATAAGCACGCATGGAGAATTCCCTTAAAAAAAATCTTCATAACTGGTAGTTAAAATTCCTTTCGTCATACTATAAAACTACTTAATGAAATGTAAAAAATACTTTCTAAAGTAAGTAAGTGGTAAAAGTTTTCGTAACGATAGGCAAGAGAGTTTTTGGATAATGGGAAAATAGTTTTATTGTTTACGAAAGGAGTCATAGAACGTTGAAGAGCGAGATACAAAGTTTTTTAGCTAGGCGAATTCCTATACGGTTGAATAAATAGTTGTACAAGCTGGTGTGGGGTGGCGGGGGACATTGTGGCTCGAAAGTGAAGATACTTTAGTTCGCACATTGTATTAATGTATAGGACATTATATCGGTCAAAAATGGGTAGAGAAAGTCAATTTCAGTGCGAAGTTTTTAGCTAATTTTAATGTTAAAACGTGTTCATCGTTTTATAGCTGATTTGCATTAAGGAGTATGTAGGTGTTTGAGAGTAAATTGTGGGGCAGATCGCGATGAACTAATGCGTAGTAACAGAGATCCTTTCTCGGTCAAAGTGGAATATCTGTTTTAATGTAAAGAGGATGTACTTGAATAGTGTTTATGTTATGAGAGTGAGAGCAGTGGCAACTGCAATAGTAATAAGGAATGGGTAGCGAGTGGAATGGGGATGTGTGGTGTTAAGATCGTGACGTGGGGTTGTGTTTTTATTTTGTTTCTTCTCAGGTGGTTTTGTGTGTAGTGGTGTGTGTTTATTATCGCGGAATGGTTTTATTGTGTCTGATGAGGGTGTTGTGTTTCAATCGTAGCACATGTGGTGTTTGTGTGTGTGTAAAGGAAATGTTGTGTTTGTTTTGCTGACGTGGTTTGTGTTTTGGCATCGCTTCCAGTTGTTTTTTTTTGTAAAACAAAAAAAGAAAATAAAGAGTTTTCGGACGGTTTGCCGGTGTGGGCTTGTTGCATCTTGTGTTTTTAGCAAAGGTGATGTGCAGGGAATATATAGAGGGATGGAGAAGGTTTGGTTTTGGTTTTTGTGAGACAGGCTGATAGTTGTGTTGTTTATTAAACTATTGAAATGAAAGTTATTAATTATTTTAAGCGCGATGAAGGGGTGTACAATGGCGAAAGTGATACGATGCGGTAGCTTAGGAAAAAAGTTGATAAGGAATGTTCAAGGGGTAGTGTTAGGAACGGCGATAAAATGCTGAGAATGGGAATATATTGAAATTGTGTGTCGTATCTAGAGTTAAATTGGTTTATTATTGCAAACTTAGGAAAAAATAAATATCAAGGTTCAGAGTAAGACTCCAGAAGAAGTTGGAAGAATTGGTTTGTTACAGCCCACGGATAGTTCAATCATGAAAGTAGACGTAAGGGTGTTCTTGATTGTTCAATGGTGGTTTGTCTTTTAAAAAATAGATAGTTAGGCGTTCCTGATAATTAGTTAATTTGCTAAGTTATGTATTATGTTTTTAACCAGTTGTTCATGTTTTTCAATTGCTTGTAAAAACTATTAAGTTTAAGAGCAACCCCAGTAGGATTCGGCGCCAAATTTTTTTATATTCTCCTCAAGTTAATTTAATAGAGAAGTGGTGAAGTTACTTTTAAAAATGTACTTTCTTTTCACAAGAATCATTTACGTTTTACTGACCTTTTTATTACTCAAAGATTACCATGATTTTTAATAACCTTATTCTTAGTATATTACTAAGGTCTATGAGCAGAGACAAATATTTTTGGAAACCAAATTAATATGTTTTAATGTAAAAAACAAATATTCTATTACAGTAATAACAACATTGTTTATATGAAAATTGGTAAGCCTTTCTTTAACATTCTTTTAACCGCAGGATATTTCCTTACGTAAAAAAGAGAGAGATATTAAGTTCAAGAGTACCCAGAGACAAATGAATTTTCGATAAACTTTTTTACAGCGCGTGACAATATAATAAGACGAATTGAGGTCAAGATTTCTATACCTCTAAGAACTTTGGCGCTTTCCTTTAACAAGAGCAATAATTTAGTGTATTTTGTCTTCAACTCGATAACCACAACACAGATTTTAGTGAGTTAAATATAGGTTACTATATCATATATTTATCTAAATGTTTCAAGTAGCAAATATTTATCAGTACGTTTATCTAGAGAAACGTTGAATTCTCTTATTACACCATTGTAATAAAATGTCCCCCAAATAAATGGAAGTTACACCAGCTAAAATTTAAAGTATATATAAAATTATAGTTTATTATCATCGTTAATTTTTAAAAATTTTCTGATTATTCCTATGCTACTCCATTTTTTCACGAGCAAGAAATGCTGAGAAAATATAGTTTACGGTGATTGAACGTAAACTAAGGAAAAAGTCAAAAATGTCAACTCCAAAGAAAGGCGAGTTAAAATAAACTACTTCTTGTTCCAAACGTGGTCAATACTTTTATTCACTGAAAAACATGTATTAAGAACTTTCATAATAAGCTTGTTATAATAAAGTACTTTGCTAAAAGAACAGTTTAATTTTTATTGTATGAAAAAATTCTTCAATAATATCAAAACGGTTTGTTGTTGCCTTTAATTATTTTAATTTTCTCTGTACTGTGGAATGATTGATTATAAAATAGTTTTAGTCGTCGGACATTTTAAAGAGACGTGTTAACCAATTTTTTTATGGGTTTTCCCAAAAATAAGCAAGTAAAAGCAAAATAATACTGGACTTTTTAACTTGGTAGGGGATATAAATATCTGGATGGTTGTTGTAAAAATAACTATAATAGCAATGTTATACACGAGGAACTAAAATTTAAGAGAATTATAAACTAGACAAGTTTGAAAAAAATCTTAAAGGGCTAAAATCATGGTCAATATTACACAGTTTAGTTCATTTGCAAATGGAAAAGGGGTTCCCTGTTTTTTCAGTCATATCAGTTCATAATTGTAATAACGCCCACATATAAGCGACCCCTCCATATTTCAATTCTGACTCTCCTACGTATGCGTGCAAAAGTACATGTCGATTCGTAATTATTTGTAACTTACTATACATACCTTTTTTGTCTAGATAATACAACGTTTGGATAACTTCACAATTTCAAGAAAACGATGTAAGAAAGTTTAAGATACTACAACCAATTAACTTCGATTGTAGATGACAAGTCTTTCGAGAAGTTCTCTCACCATGGGGAGGGTGACAATAAGATTTGCGGCCTGGCTGGAACTTACGAGCCGTATAATACTTGTTTAATTTCGTAACATCATACCCCATTTTATTCCAGACCTCTCGTCATACATGTATGGACCTAAACTCATGAGCTATTGAAAAAAAGAGGAAAACATATAGAACATCTGTTAAATCAGCATAATTCTTGGTTCGGTACTAATATAAAAATATTATGCATATTAATACTAGCGACGCCATCTAAGTTTGTTCAGACCGGGGACTTATCAAGCCAACGCTGTTATAATATTGACGTATAGCATTGTTGGCGCGAAAGGAAACAGCACTACCTTTTCATGCATATATACTGCAGAATCGGTTGCAATAACGTAAACGAATGATCAATAAACTAGTTTTGGAATTACCGTTTAGCGTAATTCGCCACCGATCATGCAGTGTAGGATGCAGCTGCATACTTACACTGAAAAAACAGGTGACCCACAGCCAAGAAGAAAATTTTCGGGTTTAATTTAGAAAATTTAGAATATTTTTGAAAATTTTAAACTAAACAGTATACAAAGTATTACTTCTATTTTTATGACATCGGCGTATCTAGATGTCACTAAAATAACAAGTAAATATTTTCGACATAATTCAAGAAAAGTTATTAGACATAATTACAGTCTTGTTTCACGTTGTTAAAGAAATTTTTGTAGTTGAAGGAAAAATTGATTCAAACAATTGAAAATGTCCTTTAGTGCATATCGAGCTCATCGATGGACCGCTTTTATGGTAAAATTTACAAATTTAAAGAAGATTCTGAACTAATTTTGTCGAAGAACATCGAATTTACGTTCATCTTTATCCTTCATGTTGTGTATATTTTTTTCTCGTGGTTTAGTTAATTTAACTAACGTACTACAAACAAATATTAGAGTTGAGGAAACATTTCTCCAAAACATAATAAGTCCATGAACTAAAGGATAAAGTTACGAATTGGCCTTTACTGAAATAGAGAGTTCAACCTTTTTTTGAGTGGTATTAGTAATAACAAAAAAGCGCAAGACCAAACTAATATACTCAAGCAGTCCGTTTTAAGGATAGCCATGGGCTAATAAACACCATCCGCTTGGAGCTTTACAAATCGGATGAAAAATTGCTATACATGATCGACCGTCAAGGAAGTCAAATTAAGAAGATCTGTCGTATACACTGAAAAAGCAAAGATTTTTGTCTTACACTAATGAAGAACCGTTTGGTATTGAAATTCTGAGACAAAGAAGCGCAGAATGAAGTAACATTTAAGACAGAGCAATTCAAATTTGTGTTTTGAGTAACTTGATTCTAAGGAAACACATTTTAACTTTAATGTTTTTCAAGAATTTTTCCTGTCACTAATTTTTAAAAGCGCTTTGCTTGTAGGCCAGAGATGCAAAAAAAATGAAAATGTGTGTCGAGGTGGTGAAAATTCTGAAAAAATGGAATATATACATCGACGGTTGTACAAGGCCTAACGAATTATGTCAGCATTTGAAATCGCTTGATAAAGCTTAGAAAATGTGGAGGCTTCCGTATTTTACGTGCAACTTTGAATATCACACACAAAGCTTTCTGTCTTCTCATATGTTTTTTTTTCTATCATTTATAATCTGTATTTTCCAATTATACTTGCGCAGATTTCGTAATGATACACCCAACAAATATTTTGCAATTCGTAAAATGAATTATATCCCCTTTACACGTGATATCCTTTAAATACTCGGAATTTTATACCAAATATGTAAATAGAAATTCATTTTTCATGGGAAATAGTCATCAAAACCAAACTTGTTTTGTCGCTGGCGGAAAATGAATCACAATCTTCAGAAACATTTCAAATTAATAACAAACTGAATATTCACGATGAAACTATCCGTAGTTCATTGTCAAAATGAACATAAATTTCCCAAGTACATGGAGAACAAGAACAAACTAAAATACAAACATGAAGGACAAATACACTACTTGTATGCTGTATAGATTCTGTAAGGACCAATTTGTTGTCCTTTTGATAAGTTTGCCAGGAGGCTATTTCTATGTTCATAATTTTTGAAGTAGTTTTCATGGATGCTACTCGAAAGAGAGCGATATAGACTGAAGTATTGAAAAAATTCTTACAAGTGAACCAACATATATGGCAATGAGTGCATCGATACCTTAATATCCATGTGTGTGCTAAGTGTATATAGAAAATTAATATCGAGGTCCTAGTCTTTTTATAGCCCTTCACCACTAAACTGTGGTACAGGTATAAAAATTGTGCATTTGATGTATCGCCAAGAAGGAAAAGTCGGGACCCAATCGTTTTAGTATACCGATCGTCTTAGGAAGTCTAAATTCTGAGACGATATTAGACGATGTCCGCTCTGTCTGTCTGTCGTCTGTTCTGTTTGATGTATTTGTGCGCAGAGTAGAGGTCGCAATTTAGTCCGATCGCCTCGAAATTTGCATAGGGTCGTTTTTGGGACAAAGACAATCGCTATCCGGTTCAGATTTTAGAATATTGGGCTAGCATATATATTTATGCCGACGATCTCCTCATAATTAGCGTGTTTATTCACCCGATATTCTTTCAAATTCAGTAAGATCCCCGAATATTCTAATGAGTCTCGAAAAACTTGCATAATATCCAGCCAAATCGGTTCAGATTATAGATAACTCCCATATATATTTTCGCCGTATGTTAGACCTCATATTGACCACAGAGGCCAAAGTATTTACACCACCGGAAATTTACGTGAAATTTTAACATAAAGAGTAAGAATTGGACAATTCTACTAATGCTGGTAAATTGATTGAAATTCGGGTCTAGATTTAAATAGAGCTCCCATCATATTCTTTCGTCCAGATTGAAACTTAATGGCCTCAAAAGCCAAGAGTTTTGTCCGTGATTTAGTTAAAATTTTGCACAGGAGTAACGTTTAAATAGTATCGTATGTGTACCAAAATTGTGGGTTGAAATCGGTCAGATTTGAATAAGGCTTCTCCATATATATCTTTTCTCCGATTTGAACTTTATGGGCCTCAAAGCCAGAGTTTGCCGTGATTAGTTTTAAAATTTTGCACAAGGGAGTACGTTAAATAGTACCGGTGGTGGTGTACCAAATTTGGTTGAAAATCGGTTCAGATTTAGATATAGCTCCCAATATATTCTCGCAGCCGATGTTGCACTATATGGCATCAAAAAGCCAGAAGTTTGCCGGTGATGTTTGCGTTCAATTTGCACGATAGATACGTTTAATGGTATGCGTCATGTGTGCCAATTTGGTTAAATTCGGTTCAGATTAGATATGCTCCCATATACATCTTTCGTCCGATTTGCACTTATATGGCCTCAAAAGCCAGAGTTTTGCAGTGATTTCCTTCAAATTTTGACCGAGAGGTACTTAAATGGTATCATTTTAATGCTGTACCCAATGTTAGTTAAAATCGTTCAGAATTTAGATTAGCTCCCCATATATACTTTCCCGCAAAATTTTGACTTATATGACCTCAAAAGCCATGAAACTTCGCTTCAGACCTTTTGCAAGCAAGGAGGTACTTTAGCAATATCGGTGAAGTGTGTCAAATTGGCGTGAATCGGTTCCAGATCTGATATAGCGTCCCAATATGATTATATTCCGCTCCGATGTACACTCAAATGGACCGACCGGGACGCAAGAGTTATACTCCCATTTTCGTGAAATTTTGCAGAGATAGCAAGTTATTATTCAACTAAATGCATGTCAGTATTTAATCAATGCGGTTGCAGATTATATAGCTCCCATAATAGTATGTACCCTACCAGAGAATTGGACCCCACACTTGACCGACATATCTTGGCAAGACTATAACCAATATCCACTTGTAAAATCATCACTGCTTGAGTAGAAGAAATTTGTAAATGTTACTCAATTGGTCCTATATTCGAATACATAAGTGATCGAACTGATAAATCGCAAATGGCTGCTTATGTAGCAATTGCGCTCAAAATTTCTTCCTCGCTTCAATATTTCATATTTTTTTATTAACATTGTGGTTTCCATTCCAGGGCGTTAGCCGCGATTTCAATTTTAATTCTAGAATTTTGTAGAATAACAGACAAATGTCTCCATATAAGTATGTTATTTGTATCTGGAAATGCCAAACCTTTATATAAGCCTCCCAGCAAATTTCGAAGTAGTTTGAGATGTTAACACAAAATGTGGTCTACATGGTCGGTGAAGGGTATACATTTTACTGTTTTTACTTACTTGTTTTTATTTAAAAATGATAAAAAATGATTGTTTAAAAATTAAAAAAATCATTTTAACAGTAACAGGTTGCTCATAATCCCGCGGTCTAACACAAAGGAAAAGAGACACCATTTTTTTTGTCCAAAATCGTTTTTATTATTCAACACAAAGGTTCCCTTCAAGAGCGATTACACGACTTATAACGAACCTTCCGAATTTTGATAACCATTTTTGGTAAGACTCCTTCGTTTTGCCGTCAAAAGGCCTCAGTTTCGGCGATCATCGCTCTTCAATTAGCAGCCAAAATTTTTCGCCGATGCGAGCATCCTATGAGGTCTGAGAACAAGAAAAAGTCCGCTGGGCCCAGATCTGGAGAATACCGGTGGTGGGAAAGCCATGTCGAAGTCCAATATTGAATTTTAGCCATCGATTCTCAATGGACTTGTGGTACGGTGCGCTTGTCTTGGTGGAAGCAACACTATTTTTCTTCTCATACTGGGGCCGTTTTGCGCGATTTCGAACCCTTCAAACGCTCCAATAAACCCATATAAGTAGTGCAACTATTGATGTTTTTTCTTTCCTTTCTCAAGATAATCGATATAAAAATGATTCGCCATGCAACATCCCGAAAAAACAGAGTCATTACTTGCCAGCGGAACTTTGAGTCGTTATTCCTACGCTTCGGATGACGGTTCACAGCTCGCCCTTGTCCAACTGCCAGCCGACTGGTCCGATTGTGACTCAGAGTGTAGGTGGAGCCATGTTTTCATCATTGTCACATATCGACGGAAAAACTTCGGTGTATTACGAGGTTAACAGCTGCAAACACGCGCTCAGACTCATTCAATACTACGTTGTTTGTATTTTTGGTCAAATGTGAGCTCGCACTCGGGCAAGCCCATTGTTGCACAGAAAGCTCCGGCATATCCAAATAAGTATTGAGTGAATTGATATAACCAACACGTTCTTTTGATTATTTTTAGGCTCTGCTATCCTGTCGATCAACTGTCATTTAACGGTGCATTCCAAAATCATTTTGTGGATTGTTGATGTTTCGTACGTAACCAACCTCCTTCGGGCGCATCCATCTGGTTCACCGTCCTCCGTGCCATTTACCACGCTTTGAATTTTGCATACCTCAATATTGTTGATTTCCCTGGGCAAGAGTCAATGCAAAACACGAATCCCTTTTCTTCCCATTTTTACAATAAACAAAAGAGTTCTTCACAAAAGACGGCTGACTAATCGTCAAAAACTAATTGACTTTACGGACGTCAGTTTTGACACGACCGAATCATTTGAGAATAGAAATTCCTAGACAAGCAAAGTTTTCTTTTTGACACAAATTTAGGAGACAACGTTGAAAACTGCCTTATCAGACAAATTCAGATTAGTTAGCTCTAAAGCGAAAATAGCGGTTATACGTAAAGGGGAAATTTCGTTTGTGGCCTAAAATTATCATTCAGAGGAAAAATTTTCCTTTGGGTGATACCCTAAAGAGAGGGTAAATCGGTCTATAATCGATGCCTGCCAAATGGACGGTAAAAAATAAAATGCGATACAGTTTTTAGAGGGTCTAAAAATTCCAGTCATATTTAAATTTTTGTGGCCCCAAAATCGGATAAGAACTACGGATTCTAGAAGCCCAAGAAGTAAAAGTCGGGGAGATCAGTCTATAAGGGGCTATACCCAAAAAACAAGAACCGATACGGACCATTTTCGACCCCACCTTCTTATTGTCCGTAAGATAGATTTCTAATTTCCGCAAATTTGGATAAAAACTCGCGCCTTAAGAAATAAAGTCGGGAGATCGTCTATATGGGACTAGTACAAAATATGGACCAATAGGCCCCATTTGCGACAGCACTTATTTGTGATCCTAAAATACCGTCGAGATTTTTCACATTGCACCGCAAATCGCTGAAAAATATAGTCTCTAGAGGGCCCAAGAAGTAAATCGAGAGATACGTCTATATGGCGCTAGTAATAACCAAAAAATGGACCGATAAACAACCTCAACTTCGCACTCATATTGGGGTCCCAAATAACCTCTAGATTTCCAATTTCAAGCAAAATAGGGTAATAAATAAGTTTATGAAACCCAAAGATAAAAATCGGGAGACTCGGTCTATATGGCGACTACACCAAAAAACATGGACCGATTACGACCATTTTCGACACAACGACGCGCCTCTTTATGGTTCAAAATACATATAATTTCTCAATTTACAGACAAACGTCGGATAGGAATACAGTTTCAGATGCCCAAGAAAGGCCAAAATCGGGTAGATCGTCTAATGGCGCGCTTATGACCGAACCATGAAAGCGATACGGAGCCATTTTCGACAACAACTTACTTTTTGTTTCCTGCTAGATTTGCAATTTCCAGCAAATCGGATAGTAAATACAGTTTCCTAGAAGCCCAAGAAGCCATAAATCGGAGATCGGTCTATATGGGAGGCTAATACCGAAACAATGGACGATGGACACATTCTGTTATGGTCCTCAAAGTAAACTCCAGATTTGTCAATTTTCAGGTCATATTGATAAAAACTACGTTTTTTATACACCCAAACCCAAATCGGAAATCGTTTTTAACTATGGGGGATTATATCAAGACTTGACCGAATATAGGCCATCTTCAAACTTGACCCGCCTGCAAAAACAGAAAAACGAATCGTGTGCCAAATTTCAGGAGCGAATAGTGCATTATTCCGAAGGCTGTAGGCGTGATTACAGACATGACGGACATGCTATCATCGTCTTTATATATACGTATCTTTATATACTCGGAAAGTACGATATTTCGATGTCTTACACACGGAAAAGTGACAAAAACTTATTATACCACCCATCACCATTCTATGGTGGCTGGAATATAAAACAATCAGCATTAAAGTATCATACTTCGTATATAAGCAGTTCTTAAGCCAGGTAAAGTACGAGTAATAAGGAAGTCTAAAATTAATTACGAACCGATATGAACTTTGCCCGTGAATTAGAGAGCCAGAATTGAAAATGATCGGGAGTCGTTTTAATGGCGGCTATTGAACAATTATGGAACGCGATAGGACCATATTTGCGTGATTGGGATCGGTTTATCCAAAATATACTATAGACCGATATACCTTAGCTAATGCAAGCATTGGTTGTTAATTTCAATTCAAAATTTCAACTAATGGGGATCGTTTATATGCGGCTAGAATATATGAGTTAATGGACCGATATAAACCAATGTTGGCATGGTTCTTAAGACGCAATATACCTAACACCGACGTACCAAATTCAAACCGGATCAGATGAATTTTGCTTTGCCAAATGGCCTACGGGGAGGTCAATCTGGGGACCGGTTTTGTATGCCGGAGATAATATATAATCCGCCAATTTTTGCATGTTTATTAGAAGCTAATATACGTACACCAACTTTCAAGCAAGGACCGAAACGATGAAATTTGCTCTTCTAAAGAGGCTTCAAAAAATCCTAATCTGAGGAATTCGGTTTATGAGGCGGCGCCGATAAAATAATTATGACCGATATAGACCAATTTTCATGTTGTTAGATCCAGTATTTACTAATGGATAACGTACACGAATTTTAAAGATCGGACGTAATTTGTTCCTCAAGGGCTCCGGAAGGTCAAATCTGGGATGGCGGTTTAATATGGTGGCTATATATAGATTATGGGTCGATATGGACCATAAATTTTGCGGTGGGTGTTTTCAAGCCAGAATCTAAATGAAATTTCAACCAATCTAATTAAATTGCTCCTCAAAGAGATCCGCAAGCAAAAATCTTGTATCGAACTTATATGGGGGCTAGATGATATTATGGGCCCGATATGCAGGCCTATGTTTTGCAAATGGGTGTTACTGGTCATATCACTAACACCGACGGTACCAAATTTCAACCGATCTAATTTGCTCCTCCTAGAGGCAGTCCGCTAAGCTAATCTAGAGGTCGTTTGATATGGGGGCTATAGCGCAACAAGGTGGTCCGATACGGACGCAAGAACAGGTGTTTCA
>PGFW01063785.1:38900-49665 GCA_003123925.1 Haematobia irritans | reverse complement strand
ATTGGGAAATCGTGTTACATCAAAATTGATATGTTGGTACATTGTGTTGATAAAACAATACGCAGTTCCTCTTCACTGCACGATTCTTTTGGGCAACTTTTGCTGGAAGGCCAAAAATCTATTGAGCGACGCAAGAACTCGGGTCCATTTTTCCAGCGACCATTAGGATTATACATTAAACATAGTCGAGTGCCATCATCGCCGGGTTCATTTCACCTGGTACCCAACGCCATTGCTTTTCATCAGATGTCTCTAAAATTTCTGCAACACGATTCGCCACAAACTGCTTATAACGACGATGTTCTGACGTCAACCACTTAATGACCGTACTGGAATCTGTCCAAAACCATATTTGATGTGGGCATATGCTGTGGTTTTTTATGATGGCGTCTTTTAACCTCACAGCCATTATAGCCGCCTGCAGCTCGAGCCTAGGAATGGTCATAAACTTGTTCGGCGCGCAATTACTTTTCCCAGCCACAAAAGATACCTCGCATTTGCCATTCACATCCAACCTCCAGTACGCCACCGTTGCCATAGCCTGCTCGCTTGCATTACAAAATATGTGCAGGGTAGTGGGATGAATAGAAATATTAGGAAAATAACATCTGGGAATGGAGAAATCCCTTACCTTTTTTAAACCGCACAACCAAGAATTCCAACTGTCGCATAAAGCCTCAGGGATTTTTTCATCCCACTCCAACCCCACTTCCACAGCCTCTGCATAAAAATTTTTCCGCCGATTGTGAAATCAGATATAAACCCGAAGGGATCATATACGGACATTATAGACTTAGTGCTTCACGTTTCGAAGGTGTCCTTTTATTTTCCAATATATCACACGTAACCCGCTTAAATTGAAGATCGAATACGAATTTGTCAGTTGCCGGCGACCACTGCATGCCCAATTTTCTCTCTGTTTTATCAGCTGATATGTTTACGTTTGTGATGGTAGGGTTGCCAAACTGTTTGTTAATTTCGTCAGAATTAGAAATTATTTTGTGCATAGTAAATCCCGCGTTGTGATGAATTTTAATAACATCATGCACAACCCTCATTGTTTCGTCCTCGGAACCAAAGCAATCCACATAATCGTCGACATAGTGGCGTTGAATTATGGCTTCCACTGCTCGCGGCATTTCATTTCGAAATTTCTCTGCGTTAAAATTTTTAATGTATTGGGCTATTGTTGGCGAACATGTCGCTCCAAATATTGCTCGTGCCATCACGTATTGCTTAACGGGCTCATTACGGTTTTCGCGATACAAAAAACGCTGGAAATTTTGATCTTCTTTACGAATCGCTATCTGCAAAAACATTTCTCTTATGTCCCCACAAACAGCAATGGGTTGTTCTCTAAATTTAAACAACACACTCATTAATGATTGATTTAAATCTGGTCCAGGTAACAGTCGATCGTTTAGTGAGACACCCTTTACCTTGGAAGCAGCGTCAAAAACTAAGCGCAGACTTTCTTTGCTGGGATTGAACACCGCAAAATGTGGGAGAAAAAATACATTGGGAGATGCTATATTTTCTTCGTCGGGAGAAACTAGCCGGGCATATCCTTGTTTTATGAGATGATTCATTTTATCTCTGTACTCCCCTTCAAACTTGGAATTACGATAAAATTTGTTTTCGACCTGCTGGAGGCGTCTCAATGCGGAACCATGGCTGTCCGGAAATATTTTCATTTCATCACTTTTCCATAAAAGGCCACATTCATACCTTCCGTCACGATATTTTGTGGTCGATTTGAGAATATTAAGAGCCTTTTCTTCCGATTTTGCCACAACAGGTTTTGCATCCAGTTTTACTAAAATGGACTCGACTTCAAAATATTGGTTCATCATTTGTTCCATGCGAATATTTTCGTCATGGCGTTTTGCCACAAAAACACGTTTTACTACATCCTCATTCTCCTCACCAGTCGGTCCATATATTAACCATCCAAGTCTTGTTCTTACCCGAATAGGCGACTAAAAAGATGCGCAGCATGGGTTTTGAGGTATTTTAACAATTTGAGTTCTATAGCAAAAAATTTCCCATTACTGAGGGGAGAACTTTCTGTGGATGAAGAGGAAAACGACGAACTGGTAGGTACAACTAACTGCATATATTAATGAATATTTTCGCCTCTCACAGAAGATGGCTATGTGCTCAACTAGCACGATAAAAGCTCTAAATCCTTATATAAACGAATTTAAAAATCTACGATGTAGTGGAAGAATTGACAACGCACCTTTTGTTTCGTTTGTAACTAAACGACCATATTTATTACCTAAAAGCGATCCGTTAACGCGTTTGTTAATAAAATGAGATAGATTGAAAGCTTACGTTCGACCGTTTTCGTACACGGGAGTGGACTACTTCGGTCCCGAGCTAGTAGCCGTTCCCCTCAGTCAAGAGAAACGCTGGGTAGCGCTATTTACGTACTTGACGACTCGAGCGGTTCATATCGAACTTTCCACCGATTTGTCTAGTAATGGGTGTCTGCTCTGTATTAGAAATTTAATGAACCGCCGTGGAGTCTCCATCCAGATCAGAAATGACAACGGCACAAATTTTGTGGGAATCAACAAGAAGCTGGGTAATGAACAAAATTTTTTGGATTTCAAAAAAATTGATCGTGGATTGAGACCATTGGGAATCCATTATGTGTTGGTTCAGGGTAATTAGTAAGGTTTTTGAATCTGTTTTTTCAAATAAAATCTGTGCCTACCAGAAATTATTGATTTTTAACCCGCCATAAAATATGAATAATGCGCTGATAACTGATCTTCTTATGATAAGTCATCTTGTTCTTTGAGTTCGATTTTCTATTGTTCTTGGCGCTTTTGTTGTGTTTCCGTGTTGTATTTTTGTTTTGTCCTGTTTTCTCGTCTGTTCCGATGTATTTTTGTTGTTCACTTGTGTTTTAGGATGTTTCCGTGCTTCGTCAATTATTTTTATACTTTGTAATTTTGGTGATGATATATTTTGTGGTTAGCAAGGGATGTTTGTGTTCCGTATGGGCACATATGGTAGTAAACGTTTTTTTTATGTTCTGATTGATTTTGATAGAATAGTTCGATGTCAAATTTTAGATCATAGCCCCATATAGTATTTGTTATGTCTTGTTTTGTCGCCCGATTTTCGTACAGATATGGTGTCACATTGCGCGTTTTTTTTCAAACGGATCGTCACCAAATTTGGCAAAAGGTAATCTTTTCCATCGCCCTTCAAGTCTGCAAAATTTCATCCAAATCGGTTCAGATTTAGATATAGCTCTCATATATATGTATCGCCCGATTTTCCCAAATTTGGCCACAAAACCTTTATTTATCAACCGATCTTACTCAAAGTTGGCTAAATATAATCTTCTATAGCACTAACTATATGTGAAAAAAATCATCGAAATGGGTTCAGATTTAGCTATAGCTCCCATATATATGTACCACCCGATTTTTCTAAATTTGACCATAAAACCCTTATTTATCAACCGATCTTACCCAAATTTAGCTAAATGTAGTCTTCTATAGCACTAACTATATGTGCAAAAAATCATCGAAATCGGTTCAGATTTAGATATAGCTCCCATATATATGTATAGCCCGATTTTCCCAAATTTGACCATAGAACTCTTATTTATTAACCGATCTTACTCAAAGTTGGCTAGAACCAGTCCTCTATAGTACTAACTATATATGTGCAAAATTTCATCGAAATCGGTTCAGATGTAGATATAGCTCCCATATATGTATCGCGCCGATTTTGAAGAATTTGCCCAAATAACCTTATGTTAACCATATAGCCCTCATTTCTAAACTGATTTTACTCAAATTTTGTGGTATTAATCAACCTTTTGTGGTATTAATCAAACCGCAAAAATATTATGCAAATTGGTTCAGATTTACATATAGCTTCCATATATATGCATCGCTCGATTTTCCCAAATTTGGCCATAGTACTCTTATTTATTAACCAATGTTACTCAAATTTCAAATTTTGATGTACTAGCCGATCGTACTTATACGTACTTGTAGCTCTTACATAAGAATATTGCTCGATTTTTACAAATTTGTATTTATTACCCACACTAATTTAACGATTTTCTCTTTTTTAATAATGGGCTCAATATTAGTGGCATACTAGCTCCGTAGGCGCAATATCAACACAGCCAGTGTTGCTAGAAGTAGGGGAAATTCCCTATATGTAGGGTTTTTCTAATATTTAGCGTCTTGTAGGGACACAATGTAGGACATTTTCACTCAACACAATTTGTAATAATTTTTACATTTTGGTGGCTCTAGAGGAGGAAATTAGAAGCCGGCAAGGCTTGATCTTTAACAATGTGTGGTAAACTTTATTCCTGTAGAAAATTTTGTCAACATTTTATTTCTATAGAACATTTTGTCAAAATTGTATTTCTATAGACATTTTTTTCAAAATATTATTTCTATAAAAATTTTTCTCAAAATTTTATTTCTGTGGAATTTTTTCTCAAAATTTTATTTCTATAGAAAAATTTCTCACAAAAATTTGTTTATAGAAACTTTTTCCAAAATTTTATTTTTATAGAGATTTAACAAAAAAGAATACTAATTTGGGTAGAATTCTACCAACTGTGGCAACCGTGGTGGTAATACAAATTTATATTCTAGGTTGTATAACATACGTTGCATATTCATGTTTTAAGATTAAAAAGTACTTAGAACCATTTTTGTTTTGTAAAATTTTTTAAATTTAACGAAAAATATAGTAGGGAAAATTGTTTGGGAATGTATGGGAAAGTAGGGAACTTTTTTTGTCCTTGTAGGGTAAACCGAACATTTTCCCTGGCAACATTGACTATGAGCTATAGTCAGATTGACACAAAGCACCCATAGACATGTACCCCTTAATTTTCTTAAATATGCAACTGCGGTTTATCTCCCAGACCTATATGTTACCCCACAAATGCTTATGATTACTAATTCTGTAATGGTGGTTTAGGGTATGATATAGTCGGCCCCGCCCGACTTTCTACTTTACTTACTTGTTTTTATTAGAATTTATGTTGGTATCTACCCTATTATTAATAAAATGAGTTCCATTTCCAGTGTGTTTGTTGATGCTTTCCTTTCTTCCAGTTGATTGTGTGTTACTGCTGCTTGTTCGTTGCTTAGTTGTCAAATAGTCTTTATATTTTATTTGTTTTTGTCTTTGTTTTGTAACTATTATTCAATTTTTAGGTTTTTTTCTATAATATTCCTTAATAGATTCTTTTTGTAGTTTTTTTTTTTGTTCAATATTTCTTTTTTGTTTTTATTTTAATTATTATGCATTTTTTTAATCACAATGCTTTTTTTTCTATTATTAATAGATTTTTTATGTTTTTGTTGTTCAATATTTCTTTTTGTTTTTATTTTAATTTTATGCTTTTTTTAGCATAACAATGTTTTTTTCTATTATATTCCTTAATAGATTTCTTTGTGTTTTTTTTTATATTTCTTTTTTGTTTTTATTTTAATTATTATGCAACTTGTGTCCTTTTTTCTTTTCATTCTTGCTTTTTGCAAAGGATTTTCTATATTTTTGTTTGTTCCTGGGGAAAGGTTCACAACGGATAAAGGATAAACATCCACCCGACTTAGTTCCGTTGTTTTTCTGCCATACGTTCAAAACAATTATTTCTAACTCTGATATTCACTCAAAGTGTGTTGTCTTTGATATTAACTATGTCGGTCCCGACGACCGTTTACTGCGCCAGTTTATAATAAAATACACCGGGTTTTGTGTTTTTGTTTTAAATGTTCTTTATTGACTGACTGTTCTATTTTCTACTCAACTTTTTAATACTTCCAAGCAAATCATAATTTGCTGATATTACATATGGTTCTTTAATAATTCTTTGGAATTATATACTACAATGACAATTTGGTTCTTTGATAATTCTTTGGAATTGAATACATCAATTATGAATGCAACTAGTTTGGTTAAATCGAATTTTGGTGATTATATATATAGTGATTATAAGTACAACTATATGTTGTTACATATAACTCACGCCATACGCTGAACTTTGTCTAAACTTGTCGGCTGCTGAAGTGCCGGCCACCAGACTATAACACCATATAGCATTATATGGTGTTATAGTCTGCCTTGTGTAGCCAATGCACAATTTTTGGTTTTAGTCCCGGCTTTTTTCCTAATGCCTTTTTGCACGAGTACAAAGCTGCAGTGGATTTTCTCGCCCATTCTTCAATATTAAGCTTAAAGTTCAGCTTCCTGTCCAAAATAACGCCAAGGTATTTTGCACACTCACCAAAGGGAATTTTAATACCTATGGGCCTAACCGTGGGAGTTTTGCGATCTTTGCAGTACATGTCTAGTTCTGTCTTTACCATTCTCTTTCGCCCACTTCTCAGTCATCCGGAGGATGACTGTGGACCGATTGTGGATGTGAATTTCCCCCTGGCGTATGCCACCACTTTTATCCTTTCATTTTCTATGGCAACCAGAAGATTGTTTATAGCAACATTCCAAAGAAGAGGTGATAGAACTCATACTTGGGGAGTGCCTCTGTTCACATATATTTGTATGTTCACTTGTCCTAGTGTGGCTAAAATACGTCTCTTCATTAGAAGTTCGTCTAACAGCCTAAGTATACCTGGATCAACGTTCAGAGTTGGCAGTCCATATAATATCCAGCTCGGATGGACGTTATTGAATAATCCAGCAAAAAAATTTGGAAGTTCTTCCGAAGGCACTAATTTAAAAGCACTTCCAAAAGATGCACTCCCAATTAGAGGTGTGCGCGTGACACGAAATTATCGTGACACGCGTAATTCACGTGTGAATCATGTGAGTCGTGAATAAAATCTGAAGCAACTCTCGTGAATGTGCGTGAATGGGACTAAAACAAAAATGTCGTGCGTGAGTAATAAAATCGGTTCGTGAATGTGCGTGAATAAAATTTTATATCGCCGACAATCAGGGGATAATTCTTCGAGTCGCTGCTTGTAACTCCGCCGGAGTAATTCCATCAGGTCCGGGGGATTTGAATGGTCCAAAGCGATTTAACGCCCATTTTATTCTAGATTCCGATAAAATTTCCTTGATAGGAAATGACCGCTGAGCCACTGTGGCACCGCCAGATCATGGTTCAACCGTCTGATTTCAAGGAAAATGTGTGTCCAATAGTACCTCCAGCGTCTCCTCAGTGGACGTTGTCCAATTGCCCTCCGATGTTTTAATGAAACCTGGAGCGGAGTTAGTGGATGCTAGAACCTTCCGTAGTCTGGAAGCCTCGGACGTATTCTCAATACTGCTGCAGTAAGCATTCCAAGAGTTATGCTGAGCCTTTCTCAGTTCTCGCTTGTATCCTCTCAGATTCTTCTTGTAAGCGTCCCAGTCCTCAGGGGCTCTGGTGGACTTTGCTTTGCTTCCTGCAGGTTTCCTCATATTACTTAACTCCGTAGACCACCGTGGTGGTCGATTTTTCCCCCTTGGCTTCCCTCTAGGGCATGCAGCTTTCAGTGAGATGTTGAAGGCCTTAGTAATCCTCTCCACTGCGTGTTCGATATCTTGCACAGTGCTCATATTTGTCTCGGGTATTTCCGGTATCATCATATTGAACAATTCCCTGTACCTGTTCCAATCAGCATTCCTAACATATGGCGGAAATATGGTCTTCTTGGTATGAACATCAAATTTGAAACTGATGTAGCGATGATCTGAGAAGCTATGTTCACTTAAAACTTGACACTCAGATATAATTTCATTCAGTTCTTGCAAGGCCATGGTGACATCCAAATCTTCTTGCCTGTTTTTAGTGATAAAGGTTGGGACATCTCCCTTATTGAAAACTACCAAATTAGTACGCAAAATAAACTCTAGGAGTTACTCTTGTATTAGTGTCACCACTTCCCCATATACTATGATGTGAATTTGCATCGCATCCCATAATGAGTTTTGTCTTTGTTTTCAATCACTCTCAACTAAGGTGTTAACTGCACACGGAGGCATCTCCCTATCATGTCCCATGTAGACCGAAAATAACCAATATTTGCATTTGGCTATTTCTAAACTGGCAATGATAGTGTCGCATTGCACATTGAAGGAAGCAGAAACAAGTTAAGCTCGTTTTTAGCAATTATACAGGCGATTTACGTCATTACCAGTATTAATGCAATAGTTTGGAAACCCCGGAGTACTTAATTAATATATTTGGTTTCTATAAACATATGGTTCTTGAATTAAGAACTATATCTATGTCCATTTTTATCAGGAGATAACCTTAAGAAGAGAGACATGGAAGACCGTATCGAGAGGAAGGTTCTACTGCCTGCAAATCTCCACCAAAAGTTGAAACCTATAGGTTTATTGCGAGAAGCACCGAGATCTGTGAAGAGGACATGTCTAGATGACTTGATTGAACGGCTGATGTGATGGTTGTTGAAAATTATTTTTTTCGGTCTCGATGGTCCTACGGATCCTCCAGATAAATCTTCACCATTGTACTGGCTGCTGTGCTGCTTAAAAGTTCTGCCTGATAAAAATGGACATAGATATAGTTGCTATTCAAGAACCATATGTTATAAGCCAAATATATTAATTAGAGTACTCCGGGTTCAAACTATTGGCATTAATACTGTAATGACGTAAATCGCCTGATAATTGCTAAAAAACGAGCTTTAACTTTGTCTTCTGCTTCCTTCATGTGCAATGCCGACACTGATCATTGCAAAAGAATTGAGAAATAGCCAAGATGCAAATATTTGGTTATTTTTCGGTCTACATGGGACAATGATAGGAGATGCCTCGTGTCGAGTTAACACCTTAGTTGAACGAGTGATTGAAAAAACAAAAGACAAAAAACTCCATTATGGAATGCGATGTCAAATTCACATCATAGTATATGGGAAGTGGTGACAGCTAAACAAGAGTTAACTCCTAGAGGTTTAATTTTGCGTATAATTTGGTAGTTTTTCAAATAAGGGAGATTTCCCAACCTTTACACTAAAAACAGGCAAGAAGATTTGGGATGTCACCATGGCCTTGCAAGAACTGAATGAAATTATATCTGAGTGTCAAGTTTTTAAGTGAACATAGCTTCCTCGAGATCAATCGCTAATCATTTCAAATTTGAGTGTCATACCAAGAAGACCATATTTTCCGCCATATGTTTAGAATGCTGATTGGAACATGGTACAGGGAATTGTTCATTAGAGTGATCCGGAAATTACCGAAGAACATAATGAGCACTGGTGCAAGATATCGAACACCAGTTGAGAGGATTTACTAAGGCCTTCAACCATCTCACTGAAGCTGGGCGATGCCCTATGAGGGAAGCCAAGGGGGGAAAAATCGACCACCTACGGTGGTCCTACGGAGTTAAGTAATATAGGAATACCTGCAGGAAGAAAGAAAGTCGCACCAAGAGCCCTTGAGGACTGGGACGCTTAACAAAAGAATCTGAGAGGAATACAAGCGAGAACTGAGAAAGGGCTCACATAAACCTTGGAATGCTTATGCAGCAGATGAGAATACGTCCGAGGCTTCCAAGATCTAACGAAAGGTCTAGCACCACTAAAACTCCGCTCCAGGTTTCATATAAACATCGGAAGGGCAATTGGACAACGTCTCACTGAGGAGACCGCGGAGGTTACTATGGACACACATTTTCCTTGAAATCAGACGTTGAACCAAATGATCTGGCGGTGCACAGTGCTCAAAGCGGTCATTCCTATCAAGTGAAATTTTTATCGATCTAATAAAATGGGCGTTAAATCGCTTGACCATTCAATCCCCGCGACCCTGATGAATACTCCGGCGGAGTTACAAGGCATGCGAACTCGAAGATTTATTCCCCTGATTGTCCGGCGATATAAAATTTTATTCACTGCACATTCACGAACCGATTTTATTACTCACGCACGACATTTTTGATGTTTAAGTCCATTCACGCAACATTCACGCAGAAGTTGCTTCAGATTTATTCACGACTCACATGATTCACACGTGAGATTTACGCGTGTCACGAATAATTTCGTTGTCACTGCGCACACCTCTAATTGGGAGTGCAATCTTTTGAAGTGCTTTTTAAATTAGTGGCCTCGGAAGAACTTCAAATTTTTTTGCTGGATTATTCAATATAACGCCATCCGAGCCTGGATATTATATGGATCTGCCACTCTGAACGTTGATGCCAGGTATACTTTAGGCTGTTAGACGAAAACTTCTAATGAAGAGACGTATTTTTAGCCACAACTAGGACAAGTGAACATACTAAATATATGTGAACAGAAGGCACTCCCCATATGAGTTCTATCAACCTCTTCTTTGGAAATGTTGCATAAAACAATCTCTGGTTGCCATATGAAAATGAAAGGATAAAAGTGGTGGCATACGCCAGGGGGAAATTCACATGCCACATCGTCCACAGTCATCCTCCGGATGATCTGAGAAGTGGGCGAAAGAGAACATGGTAAAGACAGAAACAGACATGTACTGCAAGATCGCATAAACCCCACGTATGGGGCCTATAAGGTATTGAAATTCCTTTGTGAGGCAAAAAATACCTTGGCGTTATTTTGGACAGGAAGCTGAAGCTTTAAGCTTAATATTGAAGAAGGGGCGAGGAAAGATCCACTGGCAAGCTTTGTGACTCGTGCAAAAAAGGCATTAAGGAAAAAAGCCGGGACTAAAACCAGAAAATGTGTGGGCATTGGCTACACAGGCAGAACTATAACACCATATTATATGCTATATGTGTTATAGTCTGGTGGCCCGGCACTTCAGC